>CAUYQG010152905.1:0-37459 GCA_963574415.1 Tarsius wallacei
TGTCTTTTCAGTGGTGTGTTTAGTCCATTCACATTCAGGCTAATTATTGAAATGTGAGAGTTGGTCCCTATCATAAAGTTCTTATAGAGATGTTGTTATTGTTGTTTCTTTTTGTTTGTTGTCTTTCTTTTGGTTTTGGGGTTTGTTCGTGTGTGTTTTACTCTTTTTCCTGTGCTCTTGTGTTTTCTTCTGTGTTTAGTACTTTCTTAAGTGTTTCTTGTAGAGGTGGTCTGGTGGCAGCGTAAGTTCTTAGGGATTGGATATCTGGGAAAGATTTTAATTCTCCCTCACTGATGAAGCTTAGCTTGACTGGGTAGGCTATTCTTGGTTGAAATTGTTTATCTTTTAGAACTTTGAAGATGGGGCTCCAAGCTCTCCCAGCCTGCAGAGTTTCCGTAAATAAATCTGCTGCTATTCTAATTGGTCTTCCCTGGTAGGTAGTCTGACCTTTTTCTCTTGCTGCCTTTAGGATTTTTTATTTTATACCTACTCTGCTTAGGTGAATTATTATGCGTCTGGGAGTTGGTCTTCTCATTTTTTGTCTTGCAGGGGTTCTCTGAATCTCTTTTGTTTGAATTTTCACGTCACTGATGAGATGAGAGACGTTTTCTTCAATCATCTCATGGAATATTTGTTCCTAGGTGGCCTTTGTTTCTCTTTCTGTTTCAGGAAGACCAATTACTCTTAGGTTCTTTCTCTTGAAGTAATCATTCATCTCTTGAAGGTTTTGTTCTGTCTTTTTAAGCTTCTTTTCTATGTTCTTGACAGTTTGGGTTAGTTCTATATTTTGGTCCTCAAGCTCTGAGATTCTTTCTTCTGCTTGGCTAATTCTGCTTTCCATTCTTATCAGTTCATTATTTATTTCTTCACAGTATTCTTTATCACTGTTATCTCAGTTATCAACTCCTTCCTAGTTTCTTCTTGTCTCTCCTCAATTCTTTTTAATCTCTCCATTAAAGTCTTGATATCTAGGTTTATAGTTTGAGACCAGTCATTCTGGGGGCTCTTCATTGTTTGCATTCTGAAGTCAGTTTTCTCAGTGTCTGTCCTCCCAGGGGTCTGGGAGAGATCCATATTCTCTTTTTAGTTTTTCTTCATTTGTGTAGATTTTCTCTCTGTCCTCCTTTCCCTTCTCTTCTTTAATTCTGTTTTTCAGGGAAGGTGGGGTTGCTTTTACTTCATTTGTTCAATCTTATGTTCTTCCTTATGAGGGTCCTCTGGCTTTGTTCACATTTGAGGCTGGAGTGTGGGCTGGGGGTTGTACTTTTTGCAGTTTTGAGGTTTAATTGAGGGGGAAGTTGTGATTCAGAATCTATCTGCTGATCCCAGTATTCACTAACAGGTGTATGGGCACACTGGATCCTATTTTCCCCCTCTGACAATCTGTCTGTGCAGCAGGTTGTAGGTTTGGTCCCTCGAACAAAAGGAGGTACAAAAAAGGAAAGTAATGGAAGAAGGGGACATCAATAGGAAGTTAGAAAGAGAGAGGAGTGACAGGAAAAACAGACATACATACCAACTAACTGGTGAAAAGAGACACAAGGCCAGAGAAGAGTGAAAAACAGACACACAAACAAAATTCCCTAATGCATACCAGTAACCACACAAAGACAGATCAATAAAATCAAGCCTTTTGATGAAATTTTCCCCCAACACAAACAGGTAGTCTAAATCAGAAAGCAAACAAAAGTAAGCAAAACAGTCAAAATGATAAAATCAAAAGTCAAAATAAGAAATCAGACTGGTTCTGGAATGTTTCCTGAGTGTCTGAAGTCTCTTCTGCTCTGATCTCTAGCCTCTCCCCTTTGCCTTCATTGCAGGCAGATAGATTTACTCACAGCTTGGGTTTATTCCTATAGCTTGCTGCCTGAGTGGTCTGCGATGCTGAGTTGCCTGTCTCTAATTCAGCTTAGGGGAGGGGCTGTTGTCTCCTGTTTAGCGACGTTACCTTAGAAACCAAGGTGGAGGCTGCTCGTAGGTGAGTGAGGCAACGCAAATCTCCATCTGGAAAATGGCCAAGGTGGGCAGCTCCTCTTTCGCGGATCCTTTCTCTCTGCTCATCCAGGTCCATGGGCACTCCACTATGATGGGCTGTGGTGGCATGTGAGGCACCGGGAATCAGCTGCACAGCTGGGCGCTGGATCTGGTGTGCCACCAGCAGCCTGGGGTGGAGGAGGGAGTTGGGAGTTCACCTCTTCTGGAGCTGAGAGTGGCTAATCAGCACTTCCTTAAGATACACTGTTCCCTTACACAACCATGGGGTTGCATGCTGGGTGCCTCAGCCAGAGTGGGACCGGAGCTCCAAAGTGCAGGTGGTGAGAAATGACTGTGGCTTTAGGCCCCTCACAGGGTACTTCAGCCAGAAATGGAGCTGCTATCTCTGAGGGACGGATGCCTAGGACCTCCCTGGCGACTTGAAATAGGGCTGGGTGGGGGCCCAGAACCCAGGGTGGGGAACTGGAACTCTTGGGAGCGAGCACCGGGAGCCCAGTCAGGGTGGGAGCTGACAGTGACTGAGTGCCAGGTGACTGAGTGCCAGGTGGATCAGTGTAGACAGCAAGGGAACCCAGATCTCCACAAAGCGATATCCAAGGGCCTCCGCAGGCGGCAGCTTGGTGCCAGGTGAGACGATGTAGCTGGGGAGGGAGCTGGGACTTCTGTGTGGATGGCACCGGGGCGGCCTATAGTGGGGCAGCAGCAGCCAGGGACCCAATAGCCGGCCGTGGGGCCAAGGGTCTTCGGGCCCCAGACTGGTGCAGCTGGCGGTGGGCAGGGGGGTGGGGAAAGGAAAGCAAGAATCTTCTTGGGATCTCACATTCAGAGAATCTCACAATTCCACCTACGCCATCGCCATCTTACTGGAACTCCGCTGAAATATTTTTTAATGTGTCATTGAGTTCTGTGTACTAACATTGTGTTAAGAATTTTGAATCTATGTTCTTCATGTATACTGGCCTGTAGTTTTTTTGTTATTGTTGTTGCTGTGTTTTTGCCTGGTTTTGGCATCAGGATAATTCTGGTCATGTAGGATTAGGTTGATAGTGTGTTCTTCACTTCAAATTTCTGGAAAAGTTTGTCACAATGATATTAATTCTTCTTTAAATGTTTGACAAAAGTCAGTAGTGAAGCCATTAGGTCTTGGACTTTTCTTTATTAAAAGACTTTTTATTACTGTTTTTATCAAATTACTCAGTATTGGTCTGTTCAGTTTTTATATTTCTTCATGGCTCCATCTTCATGGCCTAATCATGGTTCAATGTTGTATGTGTCTATGAATGTATCCATTTCTTCTAGGTTTTCTAATTTATTGGGATATAATAAATTAAACACACGAATTTTGGAGAGTTCACATTCAAATTACATAGCAGGAAGTGACTGAGGCATGAGAGTGAAACCTTTATGAATGTGATTACTGTCCTTATAAGAGGAAACTCAAGTGATCCCTCCATCCCCTTTCCACCATGTGAGAACATAGACGTCACCATTTGTGAGAAACAGACCTTCACTAGACACTAAATCTGATGGTGTCTTTATCTTAAACTTCTCAGCATTCATAACTGTGAAAGATACATTTTTGTTATTTCTAAATTATCCAGTTTAAGATATTTTAGTATTGCAGACTAAATGGACTAAGACATTGATTCAATGTTTTAAAATTTTGACTGGCTTTGTAAGATAAGCAGGGAATAAGAGAGCAGGATGAGGAGAGGAGAAGATAAACTGAGTGGAGAGACATAGAAAGAGAAACACAGGAAAAAAGATGAGAGATTGGATAAAGAAATTGTGGTACATATACACAATGGAATATTATGCAGCCATAAAGAAGGACAAATATATGGACTTCGCAGCAACTTTGATGGATTTGGAGTTGACCATACTCAGTGATCTATCACAGAAAAAAAGAACAGAGTACCATATGTTCTCACTCATAAGTGGAACTTGAACAATTATAACACTATAAGAAAGTTTTTGGCAGTAATGGGAAACTGTCAGGGGAGGGGGGATGGGATTGGCAGCTGAGGGAAACTGCTAGAGGAGGGAGGGGCATACCTCATCAACAAGGGTATCTGCATAATCAATGTTTGTATACCTAACCCTTAATGTACCCCACATCTTTATAATAAAAAAATTAAAATTAAAAAAAAAGATGAGAGACAAATATAAAAAGGTTACAGTGATTTTTAAATAGCATTTTAAGCCTGAAATATAAAATTTCATGGCAATGTACTATATGAATGAAACAGACTAAGATTTAAAACAGGGAGCCTAATTCATAAGATGTGGTAATAAACAAGAGGAGGTATTGGTCTGGGGATACTAAGAATAAAAAGATATGAGTAGGTGTGAAAAACACTGTATCAAAAATGTTGATTGTTGCCAAGCCCACAGCTTCCACTGAGGTTGCCACCTTTTACATCATGTCACTTTACAACCAAATTAAACCAGAATGAGAACCTGATTTAAGGTGACTTGTCCACAGCTGGTCTGCAATTACAACTTGTATAATCTGGCTTAAAAACAGAAGTTAAACGAACTTTATCTTTCAAGAGTTTGAAAATGGGAGACTTTTTAGCAGATATTAAAGATATATAGCAATGTCTATAGAGAGAAAGACAACATACAGTGCTCATTTTTCATGCTCAACTTATATGAAGACTTTCGATCTAAAATCGATATGAAGGCTTGTTTGTGTATGAAGTATCAATTGCATTGATACTGCCATTTCTAGGTGAATATCTTGACATATTAATCTTCATGTTTGGTTTTTTCACTTCCTTGTGTAAGATTTTTCTACCAGCGAGTCAGAGGTATTTATATTTCCTCCAAGGGAAGTAGGAGTATACAGAGTATGAATGAAAAGAGCAAGACGTAGTTGCTGTAGAAGGAAGGCCTGAAGGCAGCAGGACACAGAGCTTATGCTATAACAGTGGAACAGAATAAAGAATTGTGGAGAAACAATTCAAGTCACATGCATACACACTCAAAGAGAATATGGTTTATCTGAGCTAGCAAGAGGGAAGATGGAGATGGGAAAGAGGAGCTAAATGGAACATACCCTTACAGCAAGTCAGATAATGGAAAATGAGAAGGGCAGACAAGGGACTTGAATAACAGTGTGGAGAGAAATTATATCTCCATAGAAAGATTTCCCATCACCCTTAGTGGCAGCAACAGGGACCACTTATCAACTGAACAGATAAGAATGTCTCTGATGGTAGAGTGGGACTTCTATCTACAGGCAGAACTTCTAGCTTCAATACTTTTGCCAATTGCCCAAGAATTTTCTGGACTTTATTTATCTGTTCAGAAAATACAAAATACCATAGACTGGGTATCTTAAACAACAGGAATTTATTTCTCACAGTTCTGGAGTTTGGGAGGTCTAAGATCAAAGTGTTGACTGATTCGGTTGCTGGTAAGGGTTCTCTTCCTGGCTGACAAACAGTTAACTTCTTGTTGTATCCTCACATGGTAAAGAGAAAGAGTAAGCTCTCTGGTATCTTTTCATATAAGGATACTAATTCCATCATAAGGACCCTGTGCTCATGACCTCACTTAAACCTGATGAACTCCCAAAGGCCCCATCTACAAATGTCATTACGTTGAAGATTAGGAAGTTAGGGCTTCAAAGTATGAATTTGTGGTGGGGACTTAAATCATTCACAACAGCTTGCCCTAGCTCCTCAAAATTCATGTTCTTATAGCATGCAAAATACATTCATCATATTCCAACAGCTCCAAAAGTCTTAATTCATTTCAGCATCAACTCTGAAGTCTTAAGTTTAAAGTCATCTAAATATTGTGTAAATCAGATATGGTTAAGAGTTGAGGCAAAATTTCTCTCTAGCTGTGAACCTGTGAAACCAGACAAGTTATGTACTATTAAAATACAATGGTGGGACAGTCATAGGATAGATATTTTAATTCCAAAATGGAGATAGAGATTTATTACACTATTGGCTCACACTATTATGGAAACTAACAAGTCCCAAGATCTGCAGTCAGCAAGCTGGAGGCCCAGGAGACCTTATGATATAAATTCCAGTCCAAGTCCTAGAGCCTGAGAATCAAAAGAGCTAATGGTGTAAATGCAAAGGCAGGAAAAAACCAATATCTCAGACCAAAGACAGGAAGAAATAAAAATCTCTCCCTTACTCAGCCGTTTTGTTTTCTTCAGACCCTTAACAGATGGATGAGGGTCACCCACATTAGGAAGGGCAATCTGCTTTACTCAGTCTACTGATTTAAATGTTATTCTCATCTAAAAACATCCTCAAACACACATCCAAAATAATGTTTAACCAACTATCTGGACATTCTGTGGCCCTGTCAAGTTGACACATAAAATTAACCATCACATGAATTCTATCTGAATTGACATTCATAGAGCTCCTGAGTTGGCAGATGGGATCTTTGTCACCCATAGGAGTAGTAAATGTGAGAAAGAAGAGCCCCAGCTTTGATAATTGGGTAGGCCCAGAAAGTGGTGTGCCCTATTCATGTTAACTAGTAAACATAATAGATTTTCTATAAAGATTTTACTTTGGAATTTCATTACTTTTATGGACCTAACTATAAAAGGTCGAATTGAACATAGTTTTGTGGTCCTGCATGCTTAAGCAAATAAGAATGAAAATAAAACTGCATGAAAATAAAAACCACTCTAATTTTAATAACAGCACATTGCTTTGTTTATTCCCAAGCCCTCTAGATCTGAGGACCACCCACATAGAAGAAATTAAAAACTAAATGAAAATACATTTATTCTACATTCCATGCCTAGCAATTTAATTTTCAAGCCTTCATAGCCCTAAAAATGTTCAACTATTGTTTTATATTTTGGCTTAGAATGAGTTTCCTAACAAGGATTCCAGTAACTGTGAATTCTATGTTTATAGTCTCCATTTGTTTTTTGGTTTCTATGATATCTCTACATGAGTTCTTATTAACATTTCCTTCATCTGCATTCTTGATCTGTTCTTGGTACTGATGTTGCAAGGGGTTATATTTCTAGACCAAGGGTTATAAATCTATTTTTTCTAAAATGTAGTTCTCCACTCAGATACAATATTTTGGTTTTGTCAGTTTGCTTTATTTTTTACAATTTTCTATTGCTTCAACAGAATTTCATGGATTAAATAGGGAATTTTTTCTAGTCTCTTCATTAAAGTGTTTTCCCTTACTACAGTATTCATACATTCTGCATCCCTTAGATATCTGCCCCTAAGTATGAGGTAGCCATCTGAACTAAAAATTAGGATGCATAACTTGACAAATTAAGTGTTTTGGTAATGGCACAAAGTCCACACTTTTAAGATGGAAGCCTCAAGTACAATTGAACCACTCTCTTATAAGCCAGAGGTAGGATGTAGATGGTATACTTTAGTCTTTTAGTTTATTTTTGGATTGTGCTCAGTATAATCTCACCCAAAAATTTAAGTCTGAGTCCCTTCTAGACCTCAATTAATCTCTAAATTGTACACATTTTTATTCAACACATATTTAAGCAACTGCAATATGTTTGACACTGAGCTTTATTTAGAAGCTAAATATAAAATGGTAAGCAAAGCATACTGAAGCCTACTGTCTGATAGGGAAGACAGACTCTAATCAAATGATGATAAAAATGCTTTTCATTTTACCCCATCCCACCTCCTCTCTCTTTTTCTTGGCTTTTCTGACTGCTTCTACTCTCTCTTAATTTCTCAACTACCCCAAAACTCCTTTATCAGCACATTTTTTTTACCACCTATATCCTAGGGATTTGTCCCCAACCTTTTATCCTGCCACTCTCTACATTCCCCTTGGAATTAGACACAGCTTTAACTTTTACCTGTATGCTGAGGATTCCAAAAACTATCTTCTTCCCAGATCTCTGCCACATTCTATAAGAACCATCTTTCACCAAATCTTGGAGTCCATATTTTCATCTCCAACCCTACTTTCATTGAATGAGCACTCCAATAGCATCCTAAGTGTCTCCCTCCTTTTTATTTCATTGACTCTCAACACTTATCCATAATATTTATAGAGCACAAAAACAATCACAGCATTCCATAAAAGTCCCTAATGATGTCCCAAAGATGCAATCAAAGGACCTCAGTCAAACATCAAAGGTACTTAGGGATGTGACACAGAGCTAGGCTCATCTTTATCCATTCTCCCACATATTACACTTCATTTACATCATCACCCTTTATAATGCTGTTTTTCTTGCAGGTCATGCTGCTTAAAATATTCTTCCCCCTTTTTCTATTCAAGCTGTAAGTCTCAATACAAATAATACCACCTCAGTGAAACCCCTAATTCTCCTTCCCCAAGACTACTAGGCAGAGTTCGTTACTCCTTTGTCTGTTATACCATTGTCCCAATGACATACTTCTATTAAAACATTCATTAGAATGCTTCATGAGTGTCATTTATCACAGTAAACTCAATAAATAGCAAAAGTTCTGGAAAAATAATAGATATGAATAAATATTTATTGAATGTTGTTGAATAAGAGAATGCCTCCACTGTGTGTGTATGCGTGTGTGGCAGTACTTCCTGCTTTGGGAGGATAGAAATGTACTTTCTTATTATTTGGATGGAGAGAAAAGTGAGGGAGTATAATAAGAAGTGAGTAGGATACAAATTAGAAGTAAAAATCATAAATATAACCTATTTTCTGATGATGTGTCGACTAGAACAAGAGCTTATGAAGCACAGATTTGGAATTAGTCCCTATTTGCCTTTATATGGTTTAGGATTAAAGTTGTTCATGGGCAAAAGAAAAAATTATAATAGTTATGCTGTAAACAATGTTTAAGTCTTCTCCTTTCTCTATGAAAGTCCAGACAATCCTGGGTTGGACAGCATTGTACATTCTCGGAGCACGTATGTCCTTCTGTCTTGTTGCTCTGTCACACATAGCTTCAACCTCATGGTCCAGAATGGCAATGTATATTCCAAGAAGCAGAATGAAAAAGGAAACAAAGAAGCTCTGCAAAGAGAGGATGTGAGTATAGGCTCCTAAGGAAGGCTTCCTGGAGATAGAGTATAACATTTCCACCTGCCTCCCATGGCCTAGTTCTGAGGCCACAGAGAGTCTAGGAAATGCCATCTTTATTCTTGTGTGTCATGTTTCTGCCTTTAAATTCTGTTGCTATAAAAGAAGGGAAAAATGAATGTGGACTTACAGACTTTTGTTTTTGCTTGTCTGTATTTTAGGCCTTGACTATGATGTTATATATTAGCATGCTACAATCACTCGGCACATATTTACTATTATTTTTATTACCATCTGCTTTTAGATCATTTGCCAGTTCTTCCACATCCAGGCCCACTGGCTACTTCTGCCCAAAAGACTGACCAGCTATATGTTAGGATATTCAGAATTACAGACTTTATCAGGTCCAGGGCTGAACTGTACCCCGATGTTGATAAAATAATAATGACTAAATTCCTAATGGGTAACTGATACTCTTAGGGTTGTAACATCACCAGAGAGTTACTGGGGTACTTGTTGATTTTTTAAATGTTATTTTTTTGTTATAACCTCACTTTTTTACTTGAGAGAGATGAACTTAATCATAACCACTTGAAATTTCATGTCTCAGAAGTGTTTTAAACTTTTTAAATGATTGCCCTTTCCCTTTTACATTACTGCACCAAAACCCAACAAATTGCATCTCCATTTTTCTAATGGAGTTTTAAATATTACCATATTACCACTCATTGTTGGCTTAATCATGATGTGCTTTTATATTCTTTCTAAGAATTAAAGTTTATAAAGTAAGCTCTTGGCAAGTGAGACATTTGGGAAAGCTACCGGACATTTCACATATAAGATAGGACCACAGGCTGCTACTAGCAGACAAGATAACTTTCCTAGTTACCTGTTTGCTGTAAATCATTATGCACTGTCTCCTGCCCAGATTACTGAGAACATGTGACATAGGTCTTAAGCAATTGCTTCTTTGTTCTCTGTAACCTTAACTGTAGTGATCACAGTGTTAAATGGTATAAAGTAGTCATGGAATTTTATTAATGACTATCAGCTAAATTATAGTGATCATTAAAACTGCCAGTTAGTGTCAAAATGTTTTGACTATCAAATTCAGAGAGATTAGCCATTCTTTTAAATAGACTCTGCTAGCAACCTGATTATTTTTTTTCTAGTCCAAGATGTCGTTTAGTAAGATTTCTGTTTCTTCTTTGTTTTGTTTTGTTTGCTGGCTGGTAATGAAATGAAGGACATGTGGGTAGAACCAACCTTTTTGGGAAATGTTTAAAATGAGTTAATGAACAATTTCTTAAGCATTACAAACTGAAGGTGAGCCACTAAAGCTAATGACATTTATAATCAGTATTTGCAAAGAGCATCAGGTAATCAGTTATAGCAGAAGAATGGAGTAATGGTATTTCACAGGCTTTTCAGAGACTGAGAACTTCTGCCAACAAATCGTCAGTGACATCTTGTTCAAAAGAAATGGGAATCTTCAAAATCTTATAAAGTGACAAAAGTCAGAAGATGTTTGATAAGTTGAAGGAAGAAAATATTGACTGAGAGAGCAGGTTTTGTTATAAAAATTGACAGGGACCTCAAGATACATTTGACAATGATTGAACTGGGTTACATAAAGTGACACATCTTGCTGCCTTGCTTCTTTTTCTGATCAAAATGAGACTTAGTAAACTGTATAAATTTTTATGGCTTCTGTCCCTTCTGTTACCATTGCCGTGAAATCTGTGAGGCTTGCTTCAATTTTTTTAAGCATTATTGGAATTTATTTTTAAAATTTAAAAAATCATATAAAGTAGTTATTCAAGCATTTACAAGAGTTCTGGGAAATACTAGATATAAATACTGTTTCTTTAAAGGAGAAAATTCTCATCAATTTTTCATCAGCAGAATATGCTGAGTCCTCCAATTAGTGATCTGATTGATATTAAGTAACAACAGTGGTGTGCCACAGTTTTGCCCTTTCTGATGTCAAAATCTATCTCAGATCCTAATTACCAAAGTGACGAAGTGTTCTCCAATTGCCTCCTCCTTCCCACCTCCAATATGAGAAGTGGCATATTTAAATAAAAATAATCTTTTTTAGCCATCTATGTTTACCATTTTATCTCTTTCATTTTTTATAATTTTTTTATTTTAAAGATGTGGGGTACAATTCAGGGTTAGGTATACAAATGCTCATTATGCAGGTACTCTTGTTGATGAGGTGTGCCCCTCCTTTACCATTTTAAAGATGTTTTAAGGCAGTTAATGAACTTGTGCAAAAATATATTTATAATTCATTACTGTGATTTGCCTACTTTGATTTTAGAAATCAGAAGGATAAAGACATAAATAGTTAAAAGCCTGAGAACTATTAACACTAGATAGAAAGGCAAAATTAGAGCTCTGATTCAATCCTTGGTAGGATCTCTCCTAAATGAGGTCAATAAAGGCTGTTCCTCTGACACTTCCAGGTTTTCCCTGGAGGACTGTGAGTGTTCTCCTCTGGAGCAGCAATGGCAACCGTGGTTACTGCACTTTCCACTCCCCCTGCTCAATTCTTTCTCATTCTTTGGTGTTTGCCTTGGGCTATCTTTATGCAGGGTAGGCAAAAGGTATTGGAGATATCACAGCATCAATCATGAGGCATCAGTTTACTTTCCTTCCTTCCTTTCTTCAGCTTCCAACTTCAAGATTGAGCAACAGGGAAAGAAAATAATTCACATGTCCAAATAATACTTCCTATGAACTGGCACTGGATTTAACACTTTGCATGTGTAATTTCATTTTATTCTTTTTGCAATAATGCTATTATCTCCATTTTACAGATGACCATAAAATAGCTGACTCTATCTAGACTGATGGAGTTTAAGTCCTTTCCTCAAGGTCACAGAGTGAGGAAATGGGGAAGGCGTGCTGCTCACCTCTTTGCACTCAGTACATCATTCTATGCCCCTCGCACCTGTACCTAAGAGTCAATTGAGGTGTGAGTTGGAGAAATAACAGGCTAACCATAATGCTAAAATGTCTGAATCATTACTGACCTAGTACTTGTCAACAATCTGATATACAAGCAGAACAAACTTTCTCAGTGAAAAGTTAAGAAGTCTAATATTTTTTAACAAGAATTCAGAACTATATTTGGCATGGAGACATTTATATGGGTGGTAATTCTGTTACAGTGTGCAACTGATATCACTTAAAATTTTTGTAGGCCAATTATAAACTTTACATTCCACTTTCAACATGCTTGATATGTATTTTAAAAGACATTTGCAAAATATTTCTCTTCTTTAAAACATTTGGGTCAACAGTCAAGCTAATTTTACAGTCCTTATAAATATACTAAGACCTTTCATATTAGCCCCCATCCTGCTCAATACTTCATCAGGATTCTGACTTAAGCATTTATTTGACTGGAATTTGCCACTTACTACAGTTAGTAACACATAGCAATACCTCAAGTCCATACTTTATGCAATTTCTTAGCATATGAAAACTATAATTATGCTTGATATAATTTCACTAGTTTTTCATTGCAACGGAAATACAGTAACCACTCTACAGCCTAAAATGCTGTTGCCGTCATTCATTCACAAAATTCATTTACTCAAGAGTTATTCATTTAGTCATGTACTACGAATTGAATCATTTTGAAACTACTGAACACCCATTCTGTGTAGGGGTATGCACATTTTGCAAGATAATATTTTAATGCTTGTATTATATATAATTTTCTTTCCTTTTCTATCTAGATATATTTTGTTTTCAATTTCATTGTTAACTTGAAGTCCTGGTAGAACAAGGGGCTTTCTGCTCTTTTTGTATATTGCATTTTGTTGGCGGAAGGTGTTTGGGGAAAGACTTCATAAGAGAAGTTTTAATGATGAGTAGGAGTTCATAAAGAAAAAAATAATTAGAAGCCTAGTGTTAAAGTCCAGATAACTGAACTGAATCACTAACATAAGTGGTCCATAAGACACAATGAAAGTTTAGCCAACACCTTTTCTGTGTGTTGGGGAGAGTGAGTGAGTTCAGCTACTGGAGTTGAGTTACCAGACCATAGCACACTAGGACTCAGAATTCTTCAGCTGCCTGGCATTACTGTAGAACCAACCAAGAGACAGTCCTAGATCTAGAATACATGCTCCAGGAGAGTCTAGAATAATTCCTGACACACAGCAGACTCTCTTTAAATGATGTGTGAGTGCCCTGATAGCTTGGCTTAAGAATTTATAAAGTGCTCAGATCAACTTCCACTTTGTTGTTATGTATGCAGTATATTTTTTCCTGCCTAACCTGCCAATTCATATCCAAAAAGAAAGGAGACTGGAGTTGATGGGTGAGGATTTAGGGATGCTTACTGGGCTAATGAGCTCTTCAAGACCATATGGCAATCTTTCCTTAAGGATGCCTACATTTCTTTCTTCTCTCATGGGTGGATATGTCAACAGACCCTAGGAGAAGGGGTTCTACCCTACAGGTGATCTGAGAACACCATAAGCCTGAGGAGAAAACTCTGCCTCCTTTTTCCTTGTTCCATTTGTTCTTTCATTGTGTATCCTAACTTTTAGAGTATTTCTGTGAGAAGTGAGCCTAGAGGCAGGATACTGGGGACTTCTAATGCAGCCTCATGGCTCAGCCTTTGCTTTTAGAGCACAGCATAGTAATTTGGAACCAAGCTTTCTTCACCTGGCCTTGTCTCTCTTCATGAATATTATGAAAATGACTACTAACTGAAGTCCTATATTCAAATCAAACACCAATTCTCACAGTAGATTTGGTGGGAACAACCCATAAGAAGGTATTCTATGAACTAGACTGAGGCAGAAAGGACAGTTCTAGTGACTGGGAGAAGAGAGAACTATCACCAGAAGAAAAGTTGAGTCAAAAATCTAGAATAAATGGATTAACTACATCAAACTAAAGGAGCAAGAGGAGGAAAACAAGCAATAAATTAATAATGAGGTTGGCAGATGAAGACTCCATAGAATGGATCAAGTTGCAAAGTGAATTTTTGAGCCCTGGGCATGCAAGTTTCTTCTGTATTTAGAAGATGCATTGTAGGGCTGGCTTCCAAAAGTTTAAAGACTTTCAAGAACATTCCTAATTCCTTCCCCCATTCTTTAGTACCAAATTGTGAATCAGCCCCTTCATCTCTCTGTCACATGCACACATATGCACAGGATACAGAATTTTGTAACACTCTCTGCTGCTAAGGAAGTTCTGAAGGTAATGCAAAAAAAACAAATTCAGGCTCTGGGCTATCATTTAACATACTATTGTTATCTCTACTTGTATACTTAGCATGCATATTAATGCCTTCATATTGAGTACTAATAAAAATTAGTACTTTTATTCAATAAAGATTATGTACTCTTTTCATGTCTTTGTTTTATTTAAATTTCCCCACTGTAAAATTTATAGTCCACCAATATCTGATTACCTATAGTCACTCCTAACACGCAAAGTGTAAACTCCTTGAGATCAAAGATTGTGTGACTTACACATTTTTATATTCCCAGCGTCCAGCATAGCATTCAGTACATGTTCAATAAGATAAATTAACTTATGGTAAAATGAGTGAGGGTAGAGCAACTGTGCATAGAGAAAGCAGCCTTAAAAAAGTATGAGAATATTACCTCCTGGTGAATAGTTCACAAGAAGCTCCTATAAAATTGACAGAAAATGACGCCAGTACTTGTATACCTAACCCTGAATTGTACCCCACATCTTTAAAATAAAATAAATTAGCTGGGCTGGGTGGCTCAGCCTGTAATCCCGCACTTTGGGAGGCTGAGGTGAGTGGATTGCCTGAGCCCACGGGTTTGAGACCTGCCTGGGCAACTTGGCAAGACCTCATCTCTACAGTAAATTTTTAAAAATTAGCCGGGCGTGGTAGTGCGCTCCTGTAGTTCCAGCTACTTGGAAGGCTGGGGCAAAAGGATCACCAGAGCCCGGCAAGTTGAGGCTGCAGTGGCCAGGAGCGGCCACTGCACTCCAGTCTGGGCAAAAGAGTGAGACTCCAGCTCAAAAATAAAAAATAAAAATAAAAATAAAAAAAGTAAATTAACAAGTAAAAATCAATAAATAAATAAATAAAAACAAGCATAAAATCTCCAAGGTGATTTTATAGTAAGAAAATAAAGCTCTTTGGGAGTCATTTCCATTTCTTAAATGAACCTCTTTAGTAAATAAATCTCACTGGAGCCTTTTCTTCTATTAGTCAGACCCTCACCATTTTTCTTATCCTTCATTATGGTCAGTTTTCCTTCTACTTCATATTGTTGTCTACCTGTTGAATTCTCTCTCATAATTTACCATTTTTAGCACTAAGACCCATGTTGACTTTGATTAAAGCTATTAAGGTAGGAGGGTTTCTGCTCATCCATACTTAACTCTTGTTTTGCTTACCTCTCATTTGCTCCTTAAATAAATTTACATTTCCAGTTACTGTCTTTCTAGTTGGCAGGTCCTCTCTAGGTTCATCTGCCTGCACACTCATACCTGTATATTTAGAAGTTATTTTATCCTTCTAGCAGAATGAACCTACATCCTCCATTTCCATCTGTGCCTTATTTATATCCTTTATTTTTAAGTTGCCATTGTATTCTGACCTCTCATATTGTTGTTCATTTTGCAACCATCCTCTGTACTCCTCATGAACCTACTGGCAAAATTACATTTAATTAGCATAGTTTCCATTAAACCACTCAAAGCAATTAAGTCAATAGCAAATAACTTCTTATATGGCTAGATTGTGCAGATCTCCTTTCAATATACTTTGCTCATGTCTTACCTGAGGTACAACTGCTAATTCGAGTCAAATTCCATTATGATGAATTTTAAAAAGTATTCCAACTTTTTCACTGTATTCAAATTTCACTACACTGGGTTCAGTATTGCTCACACAAATGGGCCACAAGTCCTACTTTCTCACCTTAATCAGCCAAATATCATAATTTTTTACCCATCATTGTTAAATGTGCTAAACCATAACTAGTCTTCCTTCTAAAGTTTAAGTACTCAGTTAAAAGATAAATGTTGGTTAGAGTTGTCAGATTTAGCAAATAAAAGTACAGAGTGCCCAGTTAAATTTGAATTTCAGATAAACAAAATATTTAAGTGTAAGTATAATCTATGTGATATTTAGAATATATATACACTAAGAAAGCATTCATTTTTTTATATGTAGTTCAAATTTAAATAAGTGTTAATGTTTGTTAGTTTGTTGTTGAATTTTTTTTTTTTTTTTAAGTCAGAGTCTCACTCTGTCTCTCAGGTTACAGTGCATTGGCAACACTCATGGCTGCCGCAGCCTTGACCTGCTGGGCTCAGGCAATCCTTCCTCCTCAGCCTTCCAAGTAGCTGAAAATACAGTCGTGCACTACCAGGCCCAGTTTATTTTTTGATTTATTGTAGAGACAAGGTCTCACCAAGTTGCCCAGGCTGGTCTCAGACCCCTGAGCTCAGGCAATCTCTTGCCTTTGTGTTGTTGAATAGTGTTAGAAAGCATGAGTTTCTGGAAAATAAACAAAACCCTAATAAACATTTACTGATTTGGGATGTTAGATGCAGTTTTGCTTCAAGAAAAGTAGATGACTACAGGATTCCAAAACTTGCTTCAAGCAGTTTGTAATTGTAAACGTTTGCATTTGTGCATATGTATACAATCCCTATTTAAATTGTTGCTTAGTTCCCAGAAAAACTTTTTATACATATAGATCAGATTTAGTAGGCATATGCTAAATATCTACAATATATTTTTATTTTAATAAAGGAAATATTCGAAGTTGCATATACGGGTTCTAAAGGCAAAAGGATGTTGTATGCTATCTTTACAGAGTCAGGTTGTTTGCTGTTGCATGACACACTGTGACTTTCTGAGTCAGACAGAAAAATCTGTACTTGCTCCCTGGCATATTTTATTACATCTATGGTTCCAGGAGAAACTCATCATTTGGAACCTAAACTTGGATTCCAAAAATTAAAATTAAAATTAAAAAGTTAAAGAAAGGAAAGAGGGAGAAGAAGAGAGAGAGAATTCAAGACGGGAGCAGTTCTATTTAATCAAACCCTTTCACTACACTGGAATAAACTTTCTATACTAATTTGCACCAGAAATTTAAGAGATTGAATTACCAATTATTGGTCACAGTATCTGCACTCTGATTAGATTCAAATAACATATTCCAAAATATGCTTATTATAGAAAAGCTGATACATTAAGATGAGGTATACATGAGATGGTGTTATTTAAATTACTTATAGGAAAATGAAAGAGGTGAAAGAATAGAGAAACTCACTTTTTAAATTTATACAGATATAACCCTTAGAACCTGTATAGTAGGATTGGCTCCTGGGTGAGAGGTGCCACAAATTTCATCTAATGTCATGAACTTTGCTCCATAAACCTAATCTTGAACTCAAAGGGGTCAGGGATGAGTAACTGGCAAATGCATTATCTTCACTGATAGAGTCCCTTCTAAGAAGTTTAGCTTAGTTCAGATACAAGAAGAAAGAAAAATAGTTAGTAGGGGGCAGATTCATAGACAGTCCACAAAAAACTATATCTACAAAACTTCTAGGTATCTCATGTCTACAAGGAATAAGAAAACACTCTGCTCTCAGGAAAAAAAAAGGTTTCATGTGTAATTGGCTGATACTTATTTAGTTAAGAATTCTGTGCTCTCAAAATATATGTTTTCATTGTACATACTTAAGGCAATCATATAATTTATTGTCCAAATCATAATACTTTTTGTTTAGGAAAAATGCTAAACCTGAGAAAACTCCTGGACAACAGGCATAAATTGAGAATGTCATGGACAAATCTTAGTATATACACACTAAGACCTGTGTATATCATCAAATATAAATACAGAAAATTATTTAAATCTATATAATATCCACAAAACAATCTAAGTCATAGCTAATATTTGCTTGATATTTACTATGTCCCAAATATTTCATTTAATCCTAGCATCAGCCTTAGGGAGTAAAACGCTATTACTATTTCCATTTTACAAAGTAATAAATTATGACCCAAAGAAGCTAAGTAATTTTGCTGAAGTCACAGAGCTATATAATGTAGAATGAGAATTTGAGACCATACAGTTTAAATACAGAGCTCATATTCTAATTGACAACATAGGCTAATCTAGAATTAACTAAACCAAGTCACTGAATATTATGTATAATAATACATTCAATCACACAGTATAAGGACCTAAGCAACAAGTATTTAAAATTTAAGTACAGATTCCTTTTTAAAGATAATGACTATGGAAAATGAGGGGAGAATCCAAGATGGCCACCACGGAGCAGCAGACCAGAGCCTCTCTTGCCAAGTGAGGCAGAGAATAGGGATCCACTCACCAATAACGCAGGCACCCTGAACAGCTGTGAACCGGTGAAGCACCCTGCACCCAGCAGAGCTGTCTTTGAACACACAGAGACCAGAAAGCAGAGTGCTGCAATGGCAGATGCTGGAATTTGGGTGCCTCATCCCCCAACATGTGCCAGGCTCAGATAGGAACTGAAGTCCTTCCCTGTGTAGGAGAGGAGATGAGTGATCCTGACACACTCTGAGTTGGTTTCCCACATGAGTCATTGGTCCCATATGACAGGAGTCCTTGTCAAGGCATAGCTGCAGGTGGCCAATGGAATGGGGGACAAATCCCCACTCAGAAGACCCCAAGTATGTGCCGTCCACCAGGAAAGCCCAGAGGCTGGATCCCAGGCAAGGAAAATTTGTCTGCAGATTATACTCAGCTGTTACCTACTACCAACATCTGGCAGCCATCTCTTCCTCCTCCAGATGATGAGAAATCACCAGCCAGTCCCACACACCCCCAGGGCAGAACCCCAAATGGTGGGAGCTCATTGTCTTTCAAGTGCTGAGTGTGGACTTGAAAGGGGAGAAAGCAACATGAAAGACACCCAAAGTCTTTCTTGGTAGGGAGGTTTTGGGGCTGCAAATGGTAAGCAACAGACAGAGGGACCATCTCTCCACCCACTCCCCACAGAGTACTTGCAATGGAGTCTGAAAACCACCTGACTAACTACAGGAAAATCTAAGCTGCAGGGGGCCCTTTTTCAGGGTGAAGCACAGAGCAGAGGTGAGTGCTCTTCTCTCTTTCTCTCTTACTGAGTGATCTACATTGAACAACTGAAGGATCCTAGAACAGAGGAACATTGAATAGTTTCAGAGCAACAAAACCAAAGAAGAAAGGTAGAGAGGGAAGAGGAACTTTTCACAAATGAGAAAGAATCAATGAAGAAACAGGGAATCCTAAGAGTCTTAAGGAGACAATGCATGAAAAAGCAGCTATCCATGCACAAACAATCAAAACCCCCCAAAATAGCCTGCTCTGGATGGCTAAGTCACAGAACTCAAAGATTGGATGGCTAAAAGAAATAAAGAGAACCACAAGAAATTAAAAGCAAACTCACCAAAGATGTACAGGAAACAAAGTGGAGTTGGCCAATTTCAGAAAGGCCCATTCTGAAATACTAGAAATGAGAAACTTCATCCTGGAATTTAAAAACACAATAGTAAGCATAGGGAATAGGATCAATCAAACAGAGGAAAGAATCTCAGAGCATGAAGACCAAAAATGTAGAACTAACTAGTCTGTCAAAAACATAGAAAAAAGGTTCAAAAGAATGAGCAAAGCCTTCAAGAGGGGTGAGACTATGTCAAGAAGGCAAATCTAAGCCTAATTGGTATCTCTGAAGCAAAAGGAAACTGAAAACACTATGGAACAAGAATTCCATGTGGTCATCCAAGAAAACTTCTCACATCTCACTAGAGAGGTGACCTTCCAAGTGCAAGAGATTCAGAGAACCCCCGCAAGGTATCCCATGAGAAGACCATCACAAGACACATATTAATCCACCTCCACAAATTAAGCAAGAAGGAAAAAAATCCCAAAAGCAGCAAAAGAGAAAGATCAGAACACCTACCAGGGAAGACCCATCAGAATTGCTCCAGACTTATCAGCAGAAACACTGCAAGCCAGAAAGGACTAGAGTCCCATTTTTAATGTTCTCAAAGATAAGCAATTTCAGCCAAGAATTTCTACCACACCAAGCTAAACTTCATCAGCAATGGAGACTTAAAATCCTTTCCAGACATCCAGTCCCTAAGAGGATATGCCACCTCCAGACCACCCCTCTAGGAAATGCTTTAAATAGTATTAAACACAGAAGTAAAAGAATATTCATGCCCATTACAAAAGTACAGGCAAGCACAGAGTTAACAGAGAATATGGATCATTCACAAAAATGAAAATGCACACATATAGAAATACAAAAGTAAAAAGGAAGCAAAACAAGTAAAAGCCCTATGACAGGAGTAATCTCTTAACATTTCAATAATTAACTTGACATGAATGGACTGAATGTGCCACTGAAGAAGCATAGAGTGACAAACTGGATAAAGAAACATGATCCAATATTCTGTTGTCTCCAGAAAACTCATCTCACTGCAAAGGACACCCAAAGATTCAAAGTTAAAGACTAGAAAACATCCTTTCAGGAAAACGGAAAACAGAAAAGAGCAGGGTTAGCTATTCTGATATCTGACAAAGTAAACTTCAAACCATTCAAAGTTACAAAGGACATGAAAGGACACTACATAATGATAAAAGGATCAATCCACCAGCTAGAAATATCTATCCTAAACATATATGCACCCAACACAGGAGCACCAAGTTTTATAAAACAACTACTAAGTAAACTAAGAGAGAATATTGACACCCATACAATCATAGTTAGAGACCTCAATACCCTAACAGACTTAGAAAATATTTGAGGAAAAAAAATCAACAAAGAAATTCAGAACCTTAACTTGACATTTGATCAAATAGACTTAATAGACATCAACAGAACACTGTACCCAACAACTACAGAATATATATTGTATTTATCAGCACATGGAACATACTTCAAGATTGATCACATTTTCAGACATAAATCAGATGTGAACAAATTTCAGAAGGTAGAGATAATACCATGCATCTTCTCAGATCACAGTGAAGAAAAATAAATATCACCACTAACAAGATTCCCCCAAAACACACAAAGACACAGACACTAAACAGCATGCTGCTGAATGACTTCTGTGTCAACACAGATATCAAGACAGAAATAAAAAGATTCCTGGAAACAAATGAAAACAAAGACAAATCTTATCAGAATCTCTGGGATGGCATGAAAGCAGTATTAAAAGGAAAATTCATAGCATTGCACATGTACATAAGAAAATTAAAAGATCACAAGTAAACAACCTAACATCATACATAAGGAAGCTAGAAAGGTAAGATTACCTAAATCCTAATTTAAGTAGAAAAATCCAGATCAGTAAGATAAGGTCAATATTGCAGGATATGGAAGACAAAAATATCATAGAAAGGAACAACAAGCAGGTTCTTTGAAAGGATAAATAAGATTGACAGACCCTGGGTCAGATTGACTTTAAAAAGAGAGAGAGAAAGTCCAAATAAACACAATTAGAAACAAAAAAGTTGATGTCATAACTGACCCTGAAGAAATTCAGTAGATTATCAGAGATTACTATGAACATTTGTATGCAAAGAAACTAGAAAATCTAAAGGAAATGGAGGATTTTCTGACATCCCACACTCTCCTAAGGTTGAAACAGGAAGAAATTGAAACTGTAAACAGACCAATAACAATCCAAGAAATCAACTCAGCCATAAGAAACCCTGCCAACAAAAAGCCCTGGACCAGATGGCTTCTCAGCTGAATTCTACAAGATATACAAGGAGGAACTTATATCAATCTTATTATAAGTATGCCAAGCAATCAAGAATTATAGAATTCTCCCTAAGTAATTGTATAAAGTTAACATCATACTGATACCCAAACCTGGCAAAGACCCAACAAGAAAAGAGAATTACAGGCTAATCTCCTTGATGAACACAGACACAAAAATTCTCAACAAGATTCTAGCAAATAAGATACAACAACATATCTCAAGGATCATCCTTCATGATTAGATGGGCTACATTCCAGGGATGTAGGGCCAGCTCAGCATTTGCAAAACCATAAATGTAATTTAGCACATTAACAGATGTAAAACCAAAAACTACATGATTATCTCATTAGACACAGAAAAAGCATTGGACAAAATCTAGCATACCTTCTTAATAAAAACCCTTGAACACCTAGAAATAGATTAAACATTTCTCAAAACAAGAATAGCCATCTGTCATAAACCCACAGCCAATATTTTGCTCAATAGGCAGAAATTAGAAGTATTCTCCCTAAGAACTGGAATAAGACAAGGATGCCCACTCTCATCTCTCCTATTCAGCATAGTGCTGGAAGTTCTAGCCAGAGCAATTAGGCAAAAGAAGTCAATTGAGGTATCCAAATAGAAAAAGAGGAAGTCAAGCTATCTCTCTTTGAGAATGATATGATTCTTTACCTAGACAACTTTAGGAAGTCTGCCAAAAACCTCCCAGCACTGATAAATAACTTTGGTAAAGCCTTGGGTGGCAAAATCAAAGTGAAAAAGAGAGTTGCATTTCTATACACCAACAACAAGCAGGCAGAGAATCAAGTAAAAAACACAATCCCATTCACAATAGACACAATACGTTGGCATCCACATAACCAGAGAATTAAAAGACCTTTACAATAAGAATTACAAAACACTGCTCAAAGAAGTCAAGAATGAAAAAATATACCATGCTCATGGATTAGAAGAATCAATATTATCAAGATGTCCATCCTACCCGAGGCAGTCTAAGTCTCAATGCAATACCCATCAAATTCTCAACATGACTTTTCAAAGACCTGGAAATGACAATACAGAAATTCATATGAAAAAAAAGAGCACTAATAGCCAAAATAATGCTCAACAAAAGGAATAAAGTGGGAGGTACCATTTTTTCAAACTTTAAACTTTATTACAAGGCTACAGTAATAAAGACAGCATAGTATTGGTACAGGAATAGGCACATTAATCATTGGAACAGGACAGAGATTCTGGAAGTGAAAACACAGTCCTTCAATCAAATAATCTTCTACAGAGCCACCAATAACAATCATTGGTGAAAGGAGGCTATATTTAGCAAATAGCGCTGGGAAAACTGGCTAACCACATACAGAAGAATGAAACTGGACCCCTGCCTATCACCACATACAAAAATAAACTCAAAATGCATTAAGAACCTAAACATAAAACCTCAAACCATAAGAATCCTAGAAGAAAACACAGGAAGCACCCTTCTGGACATCAAAGTAGGCGATGAATTCATGACCAAGTCCCCAAAAATGAATGCTGCAAAAGCTAAGATAGACAAGTGGGACCTCATCAAACTGAAAAGCTTTCACACAGCAAAACAACCCATCAAGAGAAAAAAGAAACAACACACAGCATGAGGAAAAGATATTTGTAAATTATGCACCTGACAAAGGCCTCACTTCTAGGATCTATAAGGAATTCAAAGGAAAAAAAAACCACATTAAAAAGTTGACAAAGGACATGAACAGATACTTCTCAAGAGATGGAATACAAGCAACCAACAGACACATGAAACAATGCTCAGCCCCACTAATCATTAGATAAATGCAAAACAAAGCTACAATGTGATACCACCTAAATCTGGTAAAGATGACTATAAATAATAAATCAAAAAACAACAGGTGCTGACATGACTTTGGAAAAAAGGGAGCACTTCTACACTTTTGATGAGAATGTAAGTTAGCCCAACCTTTGTGGAAAGCAGTATGGTAATTTCTAAAAGAACTAAAAATTGATCTTCCATATGATCCAGCAATCTTTCTCCTGGGAATATAAATCTCCAGAGGAACATAAATCTCTCTACCAAAAAGACATCTGCACACTCATGTTTATTGCCACACTATTCACAATAACAAAAGCATGGAACCAACCCCACTGCCCATCAAAAGAGGACTAGATAAAGAAAATGTGCTACATATACTTGATGGAGTATTATGCAACCACAAAAAATAACAAAATCATACCCTTGGCAGCAACTTGGATGCAGTTGCAGACCATCATACTAAGTGAACTATTACAGAAATAAAGAACTGAATACTGCATGTTCTCACTCATAAGTGACCCTGAACACTAGTCACATTAGCATAAGCTGGGATTGGCAGTCACTGGACACTGCTAGGGAAGGTAGGGAGGGAGGAGGGTGTGGGTGCATGTGACAACACAAAGGGTACCTGGTCCACTACCGGGGAATGAGGGCCACTAGAAGTCAAATGTCACCTGCATGCAGCCTACTTATGTAGTAAATCCTCACTTGTACCCCACACCTCTATAATAAGTAAATTAAGTATCTAAAGAAGATAATTACTATATTATAGTCACATTACAAAGGACACTAATCCTACCAATGAGGGCAGGGTCTTACATGCTCCAACTTTTTATACCATCACCTTGAGATTTAGGTTCCAAATATAAATTTTGGAGGGACAGACACATTCAGGTCACATCAGCTTCCAAGATCAGACAAGATGGGATACATTCAGGATGATATGTTGGCATAGATGTGAAGAAATTGGAGCCCTTACACACAGTTTGGCAGAAATAAAAAACGGTGCAACTGTTATAGAAAGTAGTATGGAAGTTTCTCAAAAAGTTAAAAATAGAACTACCATATGATCCAGAAATTCAGCTTCTGAGTATATATCCTAAGGAATTAAAATCTGGATCTCAAAGAGATATATCTATTCTTCCATGTTCATTGCAGCACTATTCACAATAGCCAAAATATGGAAATAATCCATACATCGATCAAAAGATGAATGATTAAAGAAATTGTGGTACCTTCATGCAATCAGATATTATTCAACCTTAAAGAAAGAAATCCTGTCATTTGAAACAATATGACTGAACCTGAAGGACCTTATGCTAAATAAAACAGGCCATTCACAGAAGGAAAAATACTTCATGATTCCACTAAAAGAGATATCCAACATAGTCAGACTCATACAAGCAGAGAATAGAATTGTAGAATTGGGGTAGGGGAAAGAGTAGTTTGTTGTTCAATGAATATGTAGTTTCAATTAGGCAAGACAAAGTTCTAGAGATATACTGTCCAATATAGTACCTACAGTGAACAATGCTGTATTGTGCCTTTTAAAATTTAAGATAGTAAATCTCATGTTAAGTGTTCTTACAATAAGAAAAAGAGGTACAAGGAAACTTTTGGAGGTGATGGATGTATCTGTTACTTTGATTGTGATGATTGTTCCACAAGTATATACATATGTCCAAATTTATCAAGTTGTATGCATTAAATATGTGCAATTTTTGTATATACTTCAATTAAACAGGCTTTTTATTTTTTAAGTTGGAGGAAAGACAGCAAGAGAGGGAGGAACGGAGGGAGGGAGAGACAGTGGCTTCCATTAATTTCCAGGGAAACTATAAGAGAAAGTTAGGGTAGGAAAAGTGTGAACTGAATCACTAGAATACATTTCTGTAAGATGAAGACCACAGATGAGCCGTCTTGTGTGAGGCAAGGATCAGGTGAACTTAGATGTCCTTGTGTCTGAAGGTCAGCTCCTTAATTTGATGGGGCTTCTTAGCCAGTAATTAGCTAGGCAGCCCCTTTGTGCTATTCTGGTAGATCTTCCCAACCGCCTTACTTGGAAGGAGACTTCCAGAGAGAATGGGGCAAGTAAGTCCTTTAGTGGGAATTAGAAAGAAGGAGGACATGTGGTGAGTTTACTTCTTGGAATAAAAGCACAAAGCAGAAAATCAATGAGACACCCAGTTACTTTGACAATAATATACAAGAACGCACTAAATGAATTTTGGAAGATCCTCTTAAACTTGGTAAATTCCCTGCATGTTAATCTCTATTCCCCACTATCTGTTTGCCATTTGTGATCATGTACTAGTAAAACTTATCTAATGAAAATACTTGCTTGCTTGTGTTTGCAAGAAACAAGGCAAGCCCAAGTAAATCAAAGGATAAAGGAAAAATGTTTAGTTCCACAATCCCTGATTATGTTGCAAAAAGAAAGAAAGAAAATACAGTACCATGATTTGACTGGGTCAGACACATAACCCTCAGATCTAATGGCGGAAAGATCCATTTGGCATACACATAATTCACGTTTGACATTGGAAAGGAAATAAAGTTTCAGTCATTAATTCATGGAAGCAAAGGGGTGGACAAATTTCTTTAGGGATAGA
The DNA here is from genome assembly GCA_963574415.1 of Tarsius wallacei. NCBI lineage: Eukaryota > Metazoa > Chordata > Mammalia > Primates > Tarsiidae > Tarsius > Tarsius wallacei. Next base: position 26,199 of record CAUYQG010152905.1, read on the forward strand.
AAACTGCATTATAAAAAATGCATTTCTTTGTCTTCATTTTCTAATACACCATAAGTCTTTCAAGGGCCAAGACTGAATCCTACTCATTTTTGCCTTCCTATGGCTCACCTTGGTAGCTGACACAAATTAATTATTCATAAAGGTTGATACAAAATAAATGAATGAACTAATCAATTACTTGAAATTCCTTTTTTAAAGTATTTTTTTCTTTATTATAAAGATGTGGGGTACAATTCAGGGTTAGGTATACAAACATTGATTATGCAGGTACCCTTGTTGATGAGTTGTGTTCCTCCCTCCCCTAGCAGTTTCTCTCAACTGCCAATCTCACCCCCTCTCCCCTGATAATTTCCCACTACTGCCAATCCCTTTCTTATAGTACTATAATTGTTCAAGGTCCGCTTATGAGTGAGAACGTATGGTACTCTGTTCCTTGTTTCTGTGCTAGATCACTGAGTATGATAGACTCTAAATCCATCCAAGTTGCTGCGAAGTCCGTATGTTTGTCCTTCTTTATGTCTATGTAATATTCCATTGTGTATATGTACCACATTTTTTTTAATCCAGTCCAGCTTCGATGGACAACATGGTTGGTTCCATGTTGCTATTGTGAATGGAGCTGCAACAAACATACATGTGCAGGTATCTTTTTTGTAGAATGATTTGAGTTCCTCTGGGTATATTCCCAATAGGTGAATTGCTGGATCTATGTAAGAACAATTTCTAGTTCTTTCAAAAATCACCATACTGTCTTCCAAAGAGGTTGCACTAGTTTGCATTCCCACCAGCTGTGTAGAAGCATTCCTTTTTCTCCACATCCTCACCAGCATCTGTTGTTTGTTTTATTAATGATGGCCATTCTTACTGGGGTTAGGTGGTATCTCAATGTGATTTTGATTTGCATTTCTCTGATGATGAGTGAGGCTGAGCACTTTTTCATGTGTCTATTGGCTGCCTGCATATCTTCTTTTGAGAAGTGTCTATTCATATCTTTTGCCCACTTTGCAATGGGGCTGTTTGGTTTTTTCCTTTCGGCACGTTTGAGTTCTCTGTAGATCCTAGATGTTAGGCCTTTGCCAGATATACAGTTGGCAAACAATTTTTCCCATTCTGTGGACTGTCTCCCTTTTCTCTTGATGGTTTCTTTTGCTTTGCAGAAGCTCATTAGTTTGATGAGGTCCCACTTGTCTATCTTATTTCTTAAGGTATGGTCACTTAGGGATCTGACCAGGAATTGGTTACCAGTTCCAATTTCCATAAGGGTGTCTCCTGTGTCTTCCAAGATTCTTATAGTTTGACATTTTTGAAGTTCTTTATAAGTCTCAGACTTACAATTTTAGAAAAATAACAAAACATACATAGAATTTTTATCATGTAGTATCAGGACTAGAAGAATATGTGAGTGTCATGGAGGAGTGGATTTGGTCTAAGTCTTGATCAATGTGATGTGGAAAATGGGAAACAGAGACGCTTTTGGCAAAAATATTAGAATTTGCAAAGGTGTACCAGTGTTGAGGAATCATTTGGGGTGACTTAAGTTTATAGGAGGAGACATGAGGCTGAAAGGGTAAAATGTTTAGGCCATGTTATGAATAATCCTAAATGCCATGAGAGAAAGTTTGGATTTCAAGCAATGGACCATGGGAAAGTTTGCCAGAGAAAGTTTGTAAGGAAGCAAGTTTGATACGGCATCTGATTTGTCATCTGGAAAGTTAGGTCTGGCACTAGTTTGCATGAAGGACTAAATAGGAGCTAGAAAAGAACCAAGTTATGATGCTATTGCAAAGGTTCGGGAGAACAACAAAATAAAATCAGAACAAACAGATGGATAATATGTTTAAACATATAATTTCAAAGACTTACTGATGAATATGAGGTAGAGGACGTAAGGATGTAAGAAAGAAAGGATACATGGATGAACTCAAGGTTTCCGAAGTACAGTGACATGATTGTAGCTCACTGCAGCCTCAAATTCCTGGGCTCTAGTTATCCTCCTGCCTCAGCCTTCTGAGCAGCTGGAACCACAGGTGCGCTGTGCTTGACTAATTTTTTTTTTTTAATACAATGTCCTACTATGTTGCTCATGCTGGTCCAAATTCCTGGCCTCAAGTTATCCTCCTCTGCCCCATCCTTCCCAAAGTGCTGAGATTACAGGGGTAGACTCCCACACCAGGCCTCCGCCTCTCTATCTTTCTGCTTTCCTCTTTCTTGTTCTCATTGTGCATTTTTCAGATTCAACCCCTCCTTGTAAGTTCCCTGCTGAGGACTGGGTAAGAAAGATTGAGGACAAACCCAGCAGTCAGGACAGGTTTGAGGGTTTAGGGGCTAAGGAGGCATAGATCTGCCAGACACTGGTGGAAATTATATATTCCTGTTAGACCCAAATGGGGGCCTCCCTCTTAAATTCAGAAGAATCATTAAACTCACAGAATTATTCACTCAAACACACAACAAGTCTAGACTACTTTTTTAGTTTGACTTACTTTTTCCTCTGGACATCCTTCTTTATTTCCAACTGGTTTTCTTGGCTCTCTCTTTCTATTAGGTATTTCCTAAGTGTTTTAAAAATCCCAGCTGAAATCATAGAGTTGTTTACTGAAATCAGAAACTCTTTTGTGGGACCTTTCCTCTCTAGCCCCCATTTCCAAATATAATCTCCTATGTAAAGGACCAGGTTGGTTAAACTGTAGAGGTCCTGTGTATTTTGAAGAAACCGTAAGAATTATCCAGGAGGGAAAGGTAGAATTTAAATATACTAGTTTAGCCCATTCTCAGCCTGATAAATCTTATGAAAGATACAGTTGTTAATCTCATGTATAAGCTACGGTTTAGGAAAGAAAATTGTTCCTAAAATCTGTATCTTAATATCTAGCACATTTGATGTTTATTTCCAAATGGTTCAAGATAACTGAAAGTATTATGAGTTATAAATGAGAACTATTCTCTTTTCTGTGTTACTGCCCCATTTTATATTTTTAAACACTTGCTTTTACATTAATATAAATCAGCCAATGTCTGTCTCAGAAAAGATTCCACATTGCTCAGTCCAAAACCATTCTCTGCCAAACACATGGAGATGTCTTGCCCACTGCAGAAACTGGCAAGTGTAAACTCAAGAAAATAGAGAGACCTCTGTTCCCTGTTCCTGGTGCTCTGCCTTTCAACCGGGCTCCAGCCTCCCAGCAGGCGCTCGTCCAAGCAGGAAGCATGGAAGCATTCTATCTGAGCGTCTTCAAGCCCTGCCCTGGTTCCAATTCTAGAAAACCACAAATTCATTTATTTGCAATATTTTCAAAAATTCAAATGGCCTCAGGAAATGAGGTAGACAGAGCAGTTAGCGATTTTTCCCTTTAAGTTCTGTGTGTTTGTTTCCTTGAGATTTAACAGTTTCAGTGTGCCTTTCCAGAGAATTAGCAAGCCAAAAGAAACATTGAAATTCTTCTAGTGGCGTGGTTTCTGATTTCTTGTTGAACAGCGCTACCTCATGGTCATTCTGATTCTTTTAGTACTACAGAGGGTGATTGGCAATATGTTGATTTCCTAGCCTCGTATGTTTTACTTTAAAGTCATGACTAAGTCCAAAACATGCCAAAAGATAGTTTAAATAAGTTTATTTTTCTGATAAAGCTATTTCTGTTCATCCATTACCTCGTGATTTCACCCCCCAAAACTTATTTTTCTATGCCTTTGTACACCTAGCACATCGCTTTCTGTATGGTTAGGTGCATGGACGGGTGTTAAGTGAATCCCACTTTGTCAGTCTATTTCAGTGACCACCTACCTAATGATGGTTTTTAACTTAATTTTCTTCTTAACCTTTTTTAGAATTCCATATCACTCATGCAAATAAATGTAACTGAACGTCTATTTCTTAAAACTTGATACAATTAAACACAGTTTCTCACCTTTTCTTTTTATAAAAATCTATAGATCATTACTTCTGAAATCCTAATTTAGAATCTTAAAGATGTATTGATTCCTACTTCTTGTTTTTTTCTTCATTTCAAATTATAATACTGTCATTTTTTTTTTTTAATTGTATCTTCCCTTTCCCTTTCTTCCCCAACTAAGTCTCTCTGGTTCAATTTTTGTTAAAGTTATGCTGAGGTGACAGCTATGTTACTTGCTGCCTCTTCTTAAACGGGTTGTTTTCCTCTTTATTTCAAAACACACTTTTTTCCTTTAATTCCAAATTTAAAATTAAAAAATACAATGAAAATTACCTTTAAAACTCTTGGAAGTCTAGACAACATAGCAAGACCTCGTTTCTACAAAAATATCAAAAAATTAGCCAGGCAAGATGACACACGCTTGTAGCCCTAGCTACTTGACAAGCTAAAATAGAAGGACCCCTGAGCACAGGAGGTCGAGGCTGTGGTGAGTCGATCATGCCACTGTACTCCAGCCTGGACAACAGAGTGAGACTCTGACTCAAAAGGAAAAAAATATATGTTGGCATATCATCCTTTCCATCAAAGTAGCTTCCCATATAAAGATAAATATTTAGATATAAAGATGTTCAACATCACTTTATTTATAATATAAGATTGGAAACAAAGTAAATGTCCAACTGACAAGGAGATAATTTATCCATTTACAGAAATGGGTAAATTATTGTACATTCATGCAATGGAATATTAAGCAACCATTAAGAATGTTTTTAAACATTCTCAGTATTTAAAACATTAAGTGAAAAGAGCAAAATAAAATATATATAATCAATACAATTCTATTTTTTAAATATATGTGCAAACAAAAGCCAGAACAAATACACAAAATGTGCACCACATATGTGGTTAATAATAGGTCTTTTTGTATTTTACTAATTCTTTCTTATATTGTGCTGATTTTTCAGAAAGGATGAATTACTTATATAACAAAATTATGAATGTATTTAATACTTCTTGCTCTGTCTAAATTAGCATTTAATTTTTTGTTATACCCTATTGGTTCACATAAATTTGAATTTTAAAATTTGAATTTTAAATGCTCCTTCTCTTGTCTCAAAAGAGACAAGCTGACCTATAACATCTGAAAATAGGAGACTCCATCATGTAAGACCCTTCATGAAATATTTAAAACAAAAATGCACATGTGATTATTTGCTAAGCTCAGGTAAGTTCCTTTAGACAAATTCAACCCATAGTCAGAGAGCTTCACAAGAGGGAATGTATCGAAGAGTTCTCTCGTTTTCATGTTTATGGCCATACCACCCTGATCTTGTGTGATCTCATCTTATCGTCATAACTACAAACCACTCTGGTCATTGTCCACTTGGAATGGAAGTTGCTCAAAAGCTTACAATGGAAAAATGCAAATTCTCTTACCAACCCTTCCCTGATGCCTATTTATTGGGACAGCCAAGGTGTTTGTGGTTTTAGGGAGTTCATGGTCCCAGACTGTGACTGCCTGGTACACTCCACACAGCTTCTCACTTCAGAGCCTTGCAGTGTCACCAACAAACTCTATGGTGACTGCAGCATTGAGAGTGGTGGTGAAGAAAGGGGGAGAGGGAAGAAAAGATATTGAGAAGAGAAAAGAAGAGGGACTTGATAGAGACATTATATCAATACATGTACTGAGCACTTCTCTTGTGCTGGACTCTGGGCTCAACAATGTCTATAAAGTCCCACACTTCATTTTCACAGTAACCTTAGGAGATGGTATGCTGTTATCATCGCTGTGTACAGATAAGGAAACTGAGGCTTAGGAAACGTTGCCTAAGGTCATGATACTGGTAGGGAGTGGGTCTATTGTCTCCGAAACCATGTTTATAACCACATCTTTGGACAGCCAGCAACAGACTAGGAAACATATTCCAGATACCTCCTTGTGTGTGAAATAAGAGAACAGAAAAATAAGTGCAGGGATCCAATTGAATGCATGCAAGTTTTTCTTACCTTGCTCTTAGAATCCCAAAATGCAGATTCTGGATGTCCTCATGGAGAAGAAAGAGGCTCCCCAGTGGCTGAAATTTTGCAAGAGAATAACAGTCATGAAAGTCTAGGCAAATATCAGAGCCTGGTTCTGTTTAGTTTTTGGTGAATAGCAAGAATAATTTTATTAATGAGATTTCTCAAAATGTACCTTTGCTGATTGGTGTCTATAATTTTTAATGCTTCTCTATTCTCTTCGTGATCACATTATGACACCATCATTTCTCCTCTGGTCCTGAGGAAAGAAAAAAGTGTGTGTTGTTTAGGACAGAGTTGTTGAGTCTTCATTAGAGTAGAGGAAGAAGAACACTAAAGAAACTCAGGAAAGAGGATAGGAAGTTTCTTCTGTGCCCCTGATCAACCAACCCCATGTTCTCCAATAAGCTGATGACTTTCTCATCTGTCCACTAGTATCAATTTCTCAATCCAGAAACTCCATCTTTTCTGCCATTGCAGGGCCCTTGCTCTCCCAGCCAAAGGGGTGGGGAAGAGGTGGTGGAACAAGAGAGAATTTTCACTGAGCTCTGGAGACAGACAATGTCTGAGATCCAGAAATCTGGTGTATTTGATTAGTAATTTTAAATGCACTATTTTTGTATAGTTGGGGAGTATGTTTGCAAAATAGTCTCCATGTCTCTTTGACCAGAAGTCATAACCACAGTGGAAGTGATAATGACATAGCATGTGAAGGGACTGGTTTGCTTTCTTTAAAAAGGTCAATTTAAATCTACTCCTAAGTTGTAGGGGCACACTAATCTAGTGTTTAGACATAAAGAAATTTCCATATGGTAATTTTAAAATGGAAAAAGAGAGTACAAATGACTGTTTATAAAACCAGATCTATAAACTATGTTACAAAACCAGTATCACACAGGTTTACAATTAAAGGCTACAGAGGGCTGTAGATTAGCCACAATGCTAGTGTGTTCTGCCACTCAGATAAACAAACTTCCAAAAAATTAAGCTCTCACCTACATTCAACCCTATAAATTTGGTAGGATTACAACAAATATCCCAATAATTCTTATAAATAGCAATTTCACCATGCTCTTCTACTGCCTCATAGCAAGATTTATTTTAATAACTTAAAGCTGCTTACATTTCAAAATAAAGAAAAACGTTTTGTCATTTTGACCTGTAAAAATTGAAATAGTTATATTCTTCTTGATTCATATTTTCTTTTTTAGAAGTCTTAAAGAAATTACAATGAAGGTATAGTATAGTTATATATTCATGTGTCTATTTTTCCTCATTAGATTGTAAGAAATTTTAGGAAAAAAACATTATTTATTTATGTTTGCATTACCCCAAGTACATAAATGCTGTAACTTACCCATTATTAATGTTCAAATACCTTATAAAATATTTGTTTTTCCAGTAAATTTAAGACTACTGCTATGAAAATCTACCAAAAAAAGGAAGAATTCATGTGCAAAGAATTCTTCCAAAGTTTTTTCAAATATATATTCTGTGTTACAAATTTGAGATTTGATTCTCATGAAAAAGCATTTATAGGTAAATTGGCAGTATTCGAGCATCAGGTAATAATGTTGATGAGTATACAAGTAGCAGTCCCTTTACATGTAAGAACTGTTTAAGCAAGAACCCATCTCTAACCTTCGGTTTAGACTAATAGCAATCCGTTGGACATATTTCTCAGAGTATCCAAACATCTGATTAGTAGGAAAACAGAAAATGTTTGATGTGCATCATGAAACAGATTGCTGAATTAAGCCAGTTAGTGAATTTTGGAGAACAGAGATTAGAAGAAAATTGTAACCAAAAAAAAGAATAACAGATTTTTTTAGATAACAAGGAGAAGGAATTTGACAGATAAAGGTTAAACTCAAACAGGTGGCCAGGCATGTAGACCCAGAGTCACAAAAGCCTGATACTATTATACAAGGTTATTTCATGAAGTTATATATTTAATCCTCAAAATCTCATGGATCTTATATTATTCATCTGTCCCTTTTACAGTGCTGGAGTTGATTCTTAGAGAAGTTAAATGACTTGCCAAGCTAAAGAATCTGAAATTAAACACACATCCATATGGTGTATCTTCTCCTGATTCATCACCAAGAGGAGAGATACAATGGAAAGCTGAAACTAAACACACATCTATATAGTCTATCTTCACCAAAAGGAGAGATACAATGAAAAGCTATTTCAAAACAGGACAATTACTCTTTCCCCAAGGCATAGCCACAGCAATCCTCAACTGGTAGAAACAAAGATGGCACCTGCAGAGTGACCACCCAGTTTATAGCAGTAGCAACACTGTACAATGACCATTTGTATACCTAACTCTGAATTGAACCACATATCTGTAAAATAAAAATTTTTTTTAAATGAATCCATCGTTCATGGTTGAATATTTGCCAGATGTGAATTCAGCATGTATACTTAAAATGTGCAGATTTATAGTTATTCTCAACAGCTCTTTTTATTTCAAATTTACTTAAGTGGATTTTTTTTAACTTTGGTAGCAGAATTTACCATCATAAATACAAAGAACTCTAAGTCCTAAAACCCACTGTGACCAAAGTGAATGAGTCACTAAAAATAGAAACTTGGATACTATTGGCAGTAGACAAGGACCGTAGACAAGGAATTGGGAAATAAGGTCTTTATATTGAGGAAGATAAGTCCTCGGTAATGAGACACAGATAAGAGAAGATGATTTATTTATGGTTATATATTGATTTATTCAATATATATTAAATTAATGCCTCATATGCCAGGAACTATCCTAAGAACTGCTAACACAAATATGCAAAAGACAAGGTCTCTGTCCTCACACAGCTCCTGAGCTGGAAGAGGAAAGAAGGTTTTGTTATAATTTAGGGATACTGCAGGGCTCAGAGGAAGGAAACCCTAATCAGTACTATTGAGGTTTGGCTGAGGGGTACCAAGAACAGCTTCCAGAAAGGCAAATTCTAAATGTCAGTCTTTAAAATGAGTCGAATTTTTTTGTACCAGGAATAAGAGTGAAATTATGCAAAAGAGAAAGTATCATTGACTCAACAACAAGAAGTCAGTCCTAATTCCTAGAGATTAAGGTATGATTGGGAAATTAAAGAAAAAGAAAAAAGAGGCAAATCATGACTGGCTAAATCTTCTCTACCAAATATTTTGAGACTTTATACTGAAGGCAATGGAGAGCTAGTGAAGAATTTTAGCAGTGAAGTTCATGATTATGTACTATCTTAGAAGTGTTACACTGAAATAATATTTTTACGAGTTATAATACAAGAAGGATGCTTTGACATCATGTTGGGTAAGATGGCAAGGTAAAATTATGTGCATATATAAGTTATACATATGATGTTTTCAATACTGTCAAAAAGAAAAGTCAAGACAATAAGACTGAACAAAAAAAAAATTTACCAAAATGTCAGTGTTGAGTGACTTGGTGTGCTAGGATGATGATTAAAGTAATTCAATAAATATATTGTGCATATTTAAATTTAATTTTCAAAAGATGAAGCTTCATTGCCTTCTTTGTAAAGAGCTGAAAAGTAGAATGTGACATCTTTCTTATATTCAATTTATGTGTTAAAATTTAGTATTGCTACACTAGACTAATGTGTTTTCAAAAGTAGAGCTTATTCACTACAAACTCACAGTGAACTTAGTATTGTATTTAAACTGTCATTGTTGTTTTCCTTTAAAGGATACAGGAATTGAACTGGAATCATGATTTCTGCAAAGAGACAGTATGGTTTATACTAAAAGACCATGCTCAAGCTAACATAGGTTTATTTCCAGATGTCTGTTCTCTAACATATTGCTTAATATTCCTGGAAAAGGGTGATCATGATGATGACCCACAGATGTGTGGAGGTTGTAGTGGGTGTGGTAATGGAAACAGGCTGTAAGACCAAGTTCCAGCTAAATTAATTGTAGTTAATTATATATACTCACAGCTGAGAAATGTTTGAAAGTACAGTGATCATTCTTATTTAGAGGTCAATTTTGGAGATTTATTCCCTCCAGTCTCATAATCCTACTAAGTGTGGTTTAGATTATTCTCCCCCAAAGATGTTTTCCAGCATTCCGGGATTCAAGTGTCTCTGCTTCTTTTCTACCCATTTATGTGGGCTTGTAAGATCATCTTTCAGTAACAATTCTACCATCTTTCGATTTCCTTGCCTGGAAATTGGTGATCTGAAATCTGGGGATTTGCATCCCAAACATTACTCTTTGAAATTATTAGCCGGGTTTGGTGGCTCAGCCTGTCATCCCACACCTTGGCAGGCTGAGGTGAGTGGATTGCCTGAGCCCGCAGGTTCGAGTCCCGCCTGGGCAACTTGGTGAGACCTCATCTCTACAATAAATAAAAAAATTAGCCGGGTGTGATAGCGCACACCTGTAATTCCAGTTACTTGGAAGGCAGAGGCGGAAGGATGGCCGGAGCCCAGCAGGTTGAGGTTGCAGTGGCCAGGAGCGGCCACTGCACTCCAGTCTGGTCGATAGAGTGAGACTCCAACTCAAAAAATAAAAAAAAAGAAAGAAATTATTTATGAATATAGGAAAGTTAGGAAATTCCATGAAGATTCCATGGTATCTACTATACCAGAGTTGGTCTTGACAACTTTGTAGAGTAGCCACAACTCTGATGTTTCAACCTTTAACATGCATCACAAAGAAGGTAGAAAAAAGTCTTCATTTGTGTGGATCATTCTTCTGCCTGACGCATCCGTAATGTCTCCTCTCACTAGGAGTCCAAGGCAAAGGACATAACAAGACACAGTGTAGTCTCAGGCTCTGCTCCCTCACCGACTTCTGCTTCCATGGCTTTTCTTCTTAGCTTTGTTCCAGCTACACTGGCCATCTTACTAGTTCTTACACGTATCAAGACTTTACTTTTGCCATTTCCTTCCTCTGCAACTCTTCCCCAGATCTCTACATAACTTGGTCTCTCATCTCCTAATGTCTCTGGTTAAATGGTAACTGACAAGTGAGATTTTTCCTTGCCCATCTTTTAAAAAACAGTGACCATCCCCACCAATCCTTCCCAGTTCCCCCATCCCCTTCTTATTACAGAAGTTATAACCATCTGACATATTACATATTTCTTTGTTTTCTTTTTATTTTTTTTTGAGTTGGAGTCTCACTCTGTCGCCCAGACTGGAGTGCAGTGGCTGCTCCCGGCCACCGCAGCCTCGGCCCGCTAGGCTCCAGAGATCCTTCCGCCTCAGCCTTCTGAGTAGCTGGAACTACAGGTGCGCGCTACCACACCCAGCTAATTTTTGATTTATTGTAGAGATGAGGTCTCGCCAAGTTGCCCAGGCGGGTCTCGAACCCGCGGGCTCAGGCAAT
>CAUYQG010152909.1:0-10950 GCA_963574415.1 Tarsius wallacei
GGTTGCATACCTTACAGAGGTAGGGGGGCAGTTAGAGGAATGGGCTTCTTCCTGATCCAGTATTTATTAACCCCTTCACCACGAGGGCTGTGTTTGGGGTGGGGCAGTTGCAAAACTAACGGCACCTTCTTCCATGTGGTATGTGGGGGGACAACCACCGGCCTCCCATCAGGTGAGCAGTGAGGGCTTCAGGGAGAGCCTGAACCCGAGGAATGACATGGCACGGACATGGCAGACACAATGACTCCAACTTGACACCTCAATTTTGATCAACTCTTCAAAGTCTCTGCTTCGGTCCCGTGAAGCCAGCACAGACTTCAGAGGAAGACAGAAACGGATCAGAATCCCAGCTAGACCACAAAGTCCGTTTTTGAGTTGGGCACGTTCATTACCTCCCTGAGTCCCAGTGCCCTCATTTGCAAAACAGGGCCCACCCTTTCAGGGCTGGTGTGAGCAAAAGAAGAGGAATCAGTGGTTCTGAAGTTCCGAGAACCATGCCTGGCACATAGCATTTGCTCAATAAATGGCAGCTATTAATATTGTGAAGTAAGACCCAGACAGAACTGGAAGATGTTCAGCTCTCCAGGGCCACACCCAAAGAGGGAAGGGCAGTGCCTCAATTGCCAAGGGCAGCCATGAGCAGCCTCAGGCCTAGAACCATTTCCAAAGAGATGCATTTGCTCAGTCTTTTCCACAGTTCATTTCTGGTATCATTTCATAGGCCCTGTTTTCAGCTGTGCACTGACTTGCCAGCCCTTGGCCAGTGCTGTGCCTGACATGCAAATACCAAGGAGAGGAGGCACTGATGGATGTGAAGGAGACTGAGGAAGATTTTGCAGGCCAGATAGATTTTTTACAGGCTATTGATTTTGGAAACCCATTTGTAGAACTCATTTGAGGGCTGGTCCCGGAGGCCTGTCCACAGCACAGAGCCTGGAAAAATGAAGCAGAACACTTGTTAATTCCTTCTGTGGCTCTGAGACCACCGGGTTGTTTCAGCCTCTGCTCCTTTGACCACAGGGCTCATTCCACTCCTCTGCTCTTCTCGGCCTCCAGGGGACACAAGTGGGGCAGCAATTCCCTGACCATGTTACAAAAATGGCAAGTGTATGAACAGACCAGGGAGGCCCCTGAGACCAGTTGCGCATATTATAAGTTACGCTTGATTCCATTTTTTTTAACCTGCAATGTTCTCTCTGCATAAAAATGTGTTTCTTAATATTCAAGAGGTTGGAAAGGACAGTGAGCCTGATAAATCTTATAAACAGTTTAGCAAATGATCCACCTGGTCAGTTATACTGTAGTCACCCAAAATCTAGACTTAAATTCCTACATACTTCTGTATAGATGAGTCAGATCCAAATGAAAGGCAGATAGCATCATTAGACCCATTCTAGAATGTAGACTGTAAGGTCGGTTATAACCTCTGACTTTCAAAGATGCCATCTTTGAAAGAGGCATCTTTGCTTTTATTAATTAGTGAGTAAGTCAGTTAGTTAACCAGACCTAGGACTGAAACTTGACTTTATTTAATAACTGATCTTGAGTAATAAAACTTGTCTATGTCTTGTCACCATCTGGGATTTTGACCTACTTCATGGGACTTCATGGGACTACAAAGTCTATTTCACTGACTCTTTGGTGCACTATTATTATTATTATTATTATTATTATTATTATTTTGAGTTGGACTCTCACTCCTTTGCCAAGGCTGGAGTGCAGTGACACGCTCACAGCCACCCCAGCATCAACCTGCTGAGCCCCAGTGATCCTTCCACCTCAGCCTTCCAAGTAGCTGGAACTACGGACGCGCTCTACCATGCCCGGCTATTTTTTATTTTATTGTAGAGACAAGGTCTCGCCATGTTGCCCAGGCTGGTCTCGAACCCACAGGCTCAGGCAATCCACTTGCCTCGTCCTCTCAAAGTGCTAGGATTACAGGCTGAGCCATCGAGCCCAGCTGGTGCACCATTATTAAACCATTATTGAACTAAGAAAGAAAAATTGTTATTAATCAGACTATGACACAATACTTTCTTATCACTTAGAATCTGATTAGCAAACTATTGGACTGCTGTTGATTTTTGTATGGCCCATGAGCTAAGAATAGTTTTTGTATTTGTCAATGGTTCCCTCTAAAACAAACAAACAAAACAATAATCTTTAATGACACATTAAAATTATATGAAATTTTGATTTCAGTTTCCACAAATAAGGTTTCATTGAAGTGTCATGCTCACTCATTTATGCATGAGCTATGGCTGCTTTTGTGACACATCAGATGAGTTAAATGGCTGCCCCAGAGGCAGTTCAGCTCACAAAACCTAAAATATTTACTCTGACCCTTCATAGAAAATTTTGCCAAACCCTGGCTTAAGACTATTTTATACTTATTAGAGAACTTTTTAATATTTATTTGAATATAGATTTTTTAAAAATTATATATCACTCTCTTGCATTCTTGATGAAGTGAGAAATAGAAGTAAATTAAATTGGCTATAGTGTTCCCCAAACTTTCTCATTCAGAGCCCTATTCTCAATCCTCTTTTTAACCAAGAGTTTTCACTGCTCATGCATTCCCTCACAATACTGCCCTCTGTTCCTGCTGGAGAAGCAGTGTCGTCATTCTGGGAGTGATGTACCTTTTCTCAAAAGAGTGTTCTTCCATCACCTCTGAGATTGTCGCCCAAGTTTCTGCCCCTACAAGTATTGATGTTCACTCACAGGCAGTAGCGTCTACCTCTGGCTGTGCAACTGACAGCTCGGAGAAAATCATGTCAGTTTTCAAAAAGTTAAAACGTGTGTGTGTTGGGGGACTGTGCATGTTGGAATCTATGAAATACAAGACTCGGCATGTTTGCCTGGCGCAGAAGGGTATTCGATATATGTGTCCCCTCTCCCTGCCCTGTCTCATTTTTACTATGCCCATGTCTCTGTTCATCAAAAAAAAAAAGGCATCTTTTGTTAAAGAAAAGTGGGTGGGATTTTTTTGGTATCAGACTACAGAAACCTGCTCCGATGAACGTAAGGCCTTCTTTGTAAAGTCAGAGAAGCTAGCGGAACTAAAGGAAATGCTGAAGATTTGAATCTTGGAAAAGACTGGAATCATGTCAACTCTTGAATCTACATAATGAGAAGCAGGAACTTTCACGTGCTGGTGTCACATCAGCCCATTTGCTCAGATCTGACTCAGGTCAGAGAGCAGCAAAGTATGCTTTGAGGAGGGTCCTTGACTTGGGCTGTGGGTGGGAAGAAGGGAAGTGGCCCATCTTGGATGAATGATCTTGGTGGAGATCTCTGGCCTCCCACTGAGGGTGCTAAATGAGGAAACTCATGAGGGCTTACAAAGCCATTTCTGATTCCCCTGGTCACAGTAACCCGTTCAACAGTTTACCGGGCTCAGCAGATTCAAATGATGACCACATGGCAGGCTGGCTGCCTCCCTGTCTGTCTAGAGGAGGGCAAAATAACACGGAGAAAAAGAATTGGCTGCAAAAGTGAGCAGTCATCAATAAATATGATGACAGCATCACAGAGCACTCTGCAGTGCCCCTGAGGGGGCAGAGAAACCCCCTCCCTGGAAGCAGTTTATACCTAGGCAAGACGGCAAGGAGTCTTTCTGGATTAGGTGGTAAAGCTGGGCTAGGGAGTTCCGGGCTCCGAAGGTGCCGTTCTTTCTTCGTTTGTGACATTGAACCGCTTCTGTTGATTGACCTGATTCCCTCATTGTGTTGGCCAGGGGTCCCCAGAAAAACAGAACCAATAGGATGCGTGTGCATGTGTGTGTGTGTGTGTGTGTGTGTGTGTGTGTGTGTGTGTGTACACAGAGACAGAGAGAGAGAGAAGAGAAATTCATTTTAAGAAACTGGCTCCCAGTTCCCGAGGCTGGCACGTCTAAAATCTGCACTAGACTGGGGCTGGAGATCTAGAGAAGACCCAATGCTGTGGTTCGAGCACAACCACGGCACAATCCGTCTGCTGACAGAATTCCTTCCTACTCAGAAGAGGTCAGCCTTTGTTCCACTCGGCCTTCAATCGATTGGGAGAGATCCACCCACCCTATGGAGGGCATCTGCTTTACTCAGAGTCCATCCATTTAAATTTTCATCTCATCCAAAAACCCTCTCGCAAGAACATCTGGAATAACGCTTGGCCACATATCTGGGCACTGTGGCCCAGCCACGTTGACATAAAATCGACCATTACACTCACCGTATTGTGAGGGCAGGAACTGGGAGAAGTCTCACTTTGTCGCACTGGTAATTACTAGCTCAGTACCCACAGGTTGGAAGTAATGAAGGAGAAGTAAGGGCTGAGTGTCAGACTGGGGTTTCGGATATCCACCTCCAGATTTCAGAGCAGGGAGCAGTTCCTGGGGGACAGAGAACTCTAAGAAATCTTCTCAGAGGAGAAAGGCTGGAGCTGAGTTTTGAAGAAGCCTTGGGATTCAGAGAGGTAGAAAGTAGCCGTTCCCGCTGGGAGGAATGCATTCATTCTACACCTATTTATTGGATGCCTACCATGTGCTGGGTGCTGTGTGCATAGGAGTTGCTGGGGGCTCAGATGGTAGAGTGGAGGGAGATATGGACACAGAGGAGGAGGCCCAGTGTAAGCTGGGAAAAGCTTTCCATTTTTGCAAACAATCTTATCCAAAGCTCTAGGTTTATTTGGTTATCCTGGCCCTGACTTTCCTCAAACTGGGGGTGGCCAGTTTATTGGGTGGACCTCCAAGGGCTGGTCTCATGGACTCTCCAGCTGGTTCCTATCTTCAGACCCGATTTACGAGCTTAGATGTGGAGTGTGTGGACACCCACTCCCACTGCAGCCTCTGAGAAAGCGAAGGCAGAGGACTGGCCCCGGGAAGGAGGGCTCCCTGGGCAGGAAGATGCTGGGAGGCCCAGCGGGCAGCCAGCCTGCTTGGTGGTAAGAGGCAGCCCAGAATTTCCATGGAGAGAGCCAAGTTTGGAAGCAGCCCTCAAAGCGTCGCTTTCCAACCACTTGGGCAGCCAGGGAGCACGGTGCCAGGGACAATATGACAAGGTGACCCAGAGAAGCATCGGAATCAACACTCGGCCCTGGGGGGCCTGGCCACAGGTCAGCAACAACACCGGTAGAAGTGATAGCAGGAAGGAAACACTGGGATTCTGGAGGGCAGTGCACAGAGCCACTTCCCCGGCGCCCATGCAGAGGGGTGTCTCACAAAGGGCAGGGAGGCCTCTAGCTCCCTTTCCCATGAGCAGCCCCATCTTTGCACAGCCTCCAGAGTCAGGCTGTCTGTCGGGAGCACAGGTGCTGATCTACCCTGGCTCTCCCAGGGAAAACTGATTATCCAGGGAAAAGTTGTTTTCTGGTACAAAATGCTACACCCGCTGATCTGATTCCATTAAGAAATAACTTCTATCCCAAAGATAGTAACATTAAAACTCTCCTCCTCCGCCGGCCTTACCATGAAGGACACACAAGCCAAAGGAAGCCTGAATTTGTGGGAGCCAGGGCCACCCACTGGGCAATGTCTTGGCCCCAGGAAGCCAAACTCAGCAGAGGAATTGCGGGTGGGGCGGTGCTTTACAAACCACACCCTCTGGAAGGTCACAGAAGTTTTCTCCTTGGCCTCATAAAACTACCTTCTAAACTAGTTCCTCTCTCTGATTCCCTAACTCTGTTAATTCAACCCAGTCATTGAACAAGAATTTATTGAGCATCTACCATGAGCCAAGCATTTGTGGGTGTTTGGGATATATCTGTGAACAACATCAATACACGTTTCTGCCTTAATTGAGTTTGCGTTCTAGCGGGAGGTGGAGTTGGGGAGACAGAAAATAAACATAAACATAATAAATAAGTAGCCGGGCTCGGTGGCTCAGCCTGTAATCCTGCGCTTTGGAAGGCTGAGGTGAGTGGATTGCCTGAGCCCGCGGGTTCGAGACCCGCCCGGGCAACTTGGCGAGACCTCATCGCTACAATTTTTGTAATTTATTAAAAAAAAAAAAAATTAGCCAGGTGTGATAGTGCGCACCTGTAGTTCCAGCTACTTGGAAGGCTGAGGCGGAAGGATCACCGGAGCCCAGCAGGTCCAGGCTGCGGTGGCCGGGAGCGGCCACTGCACACCAGTCTGGGCGACACAGTGCGACTCCAACTCAAAAGTAAAATAAAATTAAATAAATAAATAAGTAAAGTAAATTTTATAGCATGTTCAAAGGGGATAAATACTACGGAAGAACAAAGCAGAGCCAGAAGAGGGACATCCGGGGTACTGGGGACAGGGAGAGGAAGGTCGGTAATTTGTCTACCGAAAAGGGTAGGCAGGCAACATGCTGTGAAAATGCGCATCTCAGAACGGAGTGAGTGTGACCGCCAAGCGGCCTGAGGCTGGGCAGGAGTGTGAAGGAGTCTGCCACACATCAGGTTAGGCTCGCTGAGAAGGTGAGATTGGAGACTTGAGCCCAGGCGCAGAGCAGAGGGACCAACCGGGTTAGTTAGTGGTGCCACACCCTCCCCTCCTGCCACCCATTGGCTCCCTCTTCTGCCCAAGAGTTGGCAAATCTTGTCCACCACCTCTGAAGTGGCTCCTGCGTTGAATCCCTTCGTACCCTTTCCGCCATCATATATATCCCTTGAAGGGTCTTGTTGCGTTCCTCTGGACTACTGACCTGCCACCATGCTCCTCCTCCTCACCCCCTGCAGCCCATGCTGCCCACTACTTCCAGGGAACACCTAAGTCCTGCTCTGTCAGATCTTGGCGCTCCCCTGCTCGGGCACCTCCAGTGGCTCTCCAGCGCTTACGGTAAGCGCCTCATACTCAGTGATCTATCACAGAAACAAAGAACAGAGCACCGTATGTTCTCACTCATAAGTGGACCTTGAACAATTGTCATACTGCTGTAAGGAGGGGATTGGCAGTAGTGGGAAACTTCCAGGGGAGGAGGGATGGGATGGCAGTTGAGGGAAACTGCCAGGGGAGGGAGGGGCACACCTCATCAACAAGGGTACCTGCACAATGAACATTTGTATACCTAACCCTGAATTGTACCCCACATCTTTAAAATAAAAGGGAAAAAAAATAAACCCCAAGACACTTAGCCTGACATTTGAGGCCATCCATGGTCTGTACCTTCTCAGCACCAAAGAATCAAGGTGTTAGGGCTGGAAGGGATCAGGCCACTGAATCCTGCTATCTCTGCATAATTCTTCTGCATCTCTGCCAAGTGGTCCCCAGACTGGGCTTGTATGCCTTCAGTGGTGGGGACCTCACTTCTCCCCAGCTCTCATTTCCTGAAGAGTCAACACACTTTCCCTGGTTCTGCCCTGTGGGCTGTAAGGAAGATGGCCCCTTCCCTGTCCATAACAGCACTTCACCTAGTGGGATTAAATGATTCTATCTCCCCTGAGTCACTGTTTCTCTAGGCAAGACATGACCTGCCTGACACATAGTTGACAAACTATGTCTTCTAAGAAACCAACTCAAATCTGCAGATCTGGCCCCTCTCCACTGAATACACTTGAGTTAGTTTCCTCAGGCTGCAGTGTCAAAGTACTGGCTGGGTAACTGAAACAACAGAAATATATGTCTCACAGTTCCTGAGGCTGCAAAGCCCAAGATCAAGGTGCCAGCTACTTGGTTTCTGAGGTCCTCCCCCTTGGCTTGCAAATGGCTGCTTTCTCTCTATGTCCTCATGGGGGCTTTTCTCTGAGCGTGTGCTTCTCTTGTGTCTTTTTGTGTGCCCAAATTTCTTCTTCTTATAAGGACACCAGTCAGATTGCATTAGAACCCATCCTAATAGCTTCATGTCACTTTAATTGCTTCTCAAAAGACCCTATCTGTGCAGAACGCAGTGGCTCACACCTGTAAATTTAGCACTTTGGGAGACCAAGGCAGGAGGATTGCTTGAGCCTAGGAGTTCAAGATCAGTCTGGGCAACATAGCGAGACCTCATCTCTATAAAAAAAAATTTTTTAATTAGCTGGACGGGATAGTGCACGCCTCTAGTCCCAGCTACTTGAGAGACTGAGGCAGGAGGATCACCTGAGCACAGGAGGTTGAGGCTGCAGGGAGCTGTGATTGTGCCACTGCACTCCCGCCTGGGCAACAGAGTGAGACTCTGATTAAAAAAAAAAAAAAAAAGACTGTATCTCCAATTACAGTCTGAGGTACTGTGGGTTAGGGCCTGAAGATATGAATTTTTAGGGGAGACATAATTCAGCCCACAACAAAACTACAGTTAGTATGCATGCCCCTAAAAGTGAAGCACCCCAAAGAGAACATAGCAACCCGGAATGGTTGCTGCATGTGGACAAGCCAGGCCTCTCTGTTCTCTCTGTGCCATCCTGCGCCCCCTGCGCCCCAGCTGAACTGAGTCCCAGGCACACAGGCTGCATCTGAGCCTGCTACTTCAGTCTTACGTTTGAGCAGTTAGGCTTGGTTCGAAAGGCAGGCTATATTAAAGTCACCTTGTTAGTGTGGGCTGCCTTGCTCCTGCAGGTCTGGCTCTTCTGGATCCTGACAGTGTCCCAGAACTCCTCCACTCCTCCTCCTTCCACTGACATCATCCCACCTTGAATACGCACGTGCCACCAGGAGTTGCTGTGGGGGATGACAAACGGCAGTGGCCAACACAGGCCCTGAAGACAGTCCCTGGGAGCCCCCTCCAGACCAACCCACACTTTGATCACCCCCAGGGTTGTGGTCCACCGGTTGGCAATCCAACTGGCCAGTCCATCTCCTAGCCCAGGCTCTGCCATTGCACCCTGTGACCCATGGTTACCCCCCAATCCAGGCAGCCCCAATCACTGACATCCTCTAAACATTCCACCTGCACTTCCCTTTCCCTGCCTCAACTTGAACCTGTCTTCTAGGAACACTTGTAGCAGAGGCCAGGGCTTCATAGCACGTGCTCTGGACTCCAGCTCCCTGGTTCTTCTCCTCTCTGTGCTATAGTCTCCCCATCTGTAAAATGGGATAATAATAACCTTGTAGGGTTCATGAGAATTGAAGGGGTTGATAACATGTGAAAGGCGTTGATACAGGGAGAGGAAGGCAAGCAGGTTGTCTACTGAAAAGGGAAGGCAGGCATCACGCTGAGAAAATGCACATCTCAGAACTGAGTGAGCGTGACTGCCAGGCGACCTGCTGCTGGGCTCTGAGCTTCACCTGCCTTCAGAACAAACCTCCATGGGCTGCCCACAGAACAGCAGGGATGAGTCAGGTGGTTCCTGGGAGACCAGGGACTCCTCAGATGGGCCACATGGGCTGGAGGGTGCTCCACAGTGGGCCTGGTTGAGCTTTCTGAGAGCCATCCACAGATGAAGACACTCCCACCCAGCCCCCTTCTCTCCGTCCTTCTTTCACCAGGTCACACTCACACTGGGGTCTGATGGCCTTCCAGCCTCTCCCTGCTCCTGCCTCCTTTTCTCTCACTGGACTTGCTCCTAAGAAAGCTCTTCACCAGCTAAGTCCATCCTGGCGTCTGCTTCTTGGAGAAGCCTGCCAGCACATCAGGTGACACTTCATACTGAGCACTAAAGTAACTAATGTTGTCAGAGGCAGCAAAGCACAAGTGCTGGGCAGTCAGCTCTGGAGCCAGACTGCCCCGGTTCGACCTCCACTGCTGACCACTGCAGGGTCTGGGCAATTTATTTCACTTCTCTGGACCACAACTTTTCCATCTGTACAATGGGAAGAACAATAGCACCTACCACATGGGGCTGTCACCAAACTTACATGAGTTAATGAAGCACAGCCCTTGGCACGGTGCAGGCACATCACATGCCTCCGTGTGTGTTGGCCAGCGTTGCTAATGTTCTTTTCTCTCCCTGTTGATGACTGTTGAAACCAGAGCCCTCCCCAAGGGCCAGCTTAACCCTCACGCCAGCAAACACTTGGACCTCCTGTGCCCAAGGCTCTCTGCTGTTTGTTTGTTTTTAACTTTTTCTTCTGAAATAATTTCAAACTCACAGTTGAAAAACAAGTTGGAAGAATAATACGGAAAGGATTCCCCTTTACCCACATTCATCAGCCTTTACTATTTTGCCACATTTATCTCACATTCATATTCTCTCTCTCTCTCTCTCTCTCTCTCTCTCTCTCTCTCTCTTCCCCCCACCCACACCACAACTCTCTTTT
Source organism: Tarsius wallacei (assembly GCA_963574415.1). Classification (NCBI taxonomy): domain Eukaryota; kingdom Metazoa; phylum Chordata; class Mammalia; order Primates; family Tarsiidae; genus Tarsius; species Tarsius wallacei. The sequence continues at coordinate 10,121 of CAUYQG010152909.1, forward strand.
TCTCTCTCTTTATAGATTGCCATACTATGGTCCTTTACCCGCTGTGCATCCATTTGTATTTCCTAAGTACAAGGATGTGCTCTTAGATGATCACAGGATGGTTGCCAATTCAAAATTGATATGTTTCATCTCATCCACATCCAGGCTTATCCACTGTCCCAATTCCATCTCTTTTCCAGCACTTTTCCCTCCTGTCCAGAATCACTTACTGCCCTTAGTTACCACGAGTGCTTAGGAACTGATGATTCAACCACAAACAAGGCATGGAGTCCTGTCTCTGCTATGTACAAGGCCTGGGCAAGAGCGCTCGAGGGGTCCAGGTACCAATTGTCTAAATCTTTAAAGGCTGTTAATTCACATGTTCTCTCCACCTACCTGGACAAATATACCTTTATAACAACTTGGAGGTCCCTGTTTTTTTTGTTTTTTGTGCTTTTTTTGAGTTGGCGTCTCACTCCGTCGCCCAGACTGGAGTACCGTGGCTGCTCCCGGCCACCGCAGCCTCGACCTGCTGGGCTTTGGCGATCCTTCACCTCAGCCTTCTGAATAGCTGGAACTACAGGCGCACGCTACCACGCCCGGCTGATCTTTGATTTATTGTAGAGATGAGGTCTCGCCAAGTGGCCCAGGCGGGCCTCGAACAGGTCCCTGTTTAAATGTGGAACCCTGGACTCCTTGGGCTTCTGGGCGAGACCGCTGGCTTAGGAAGAGCAGGCTCCTACCCCGACCTTCACCCTGTCCCCCTTCTCTCCCCACGTGACTCTGGCCCACACCCTGCAGGGCCTTGCATGCACACCTCAATCTCATGCCCAAGTTCTGTCCACACCACC
>CAUYQG010152910.1:0-25627 GCA_963574415.1 Tarsius wallacei
AGCTACTTGGAAGGCTGAGGCGGAAGGATCGCCGGAGCCCAGCGGGTCGAGGCTGCGGTGGCCGGGAGCGGCCACTGCACTCCAGTCTGGGTGACAGAGTGAGACTCCAACTCAAAAAAAAAAAAAAAAAAAAAAAAAGAAAGTATAGAACACAGAAGAAATGAAAAAAAGAACAACAACGTCCTTCACAAGAATGCAGGAAAAAGATGGAAAACACACATGAATCAACCCAAAAATCAAAAGAAAGAAAACAAACAAACAGCAACAACAACAAACTCTATACGAACCTCATGACAGGGATAAACTCTCACATTTCAGTAATTAGCCTGAAGGTAAATGGGCTAACTGCACCCTGAAAAGACATAGAATGGCAAAATGGATAAAATATCATGAGGCAGCTTTATATTGTCTCCAAGAAACTCATCTCACCAGAAAGAACCCTCACAGACTCAAAGTAAAAGGATGGGAAACAAAATTTCAGGTGAATGGAACACAAAAGCAAGCAGGGCATAATCTTAATATCAGACAAAATACCCTTTAAGCTATCAAAAGTTAAAAAAGATACGAAAGGTCACTACATAATGATAAAAGGTTCAATCCTTCAACAAGAAGTATCCATCCTAAACATATATACACCCAACAAAGGAGCATCAATGTTCATAAAGCAGCTTCTAGGCAAACTTTAAAAAGATATTGACTCTAACACTATCATAGCTAGGGACTTGGATACCCCAGTCACGATCCTAGACAGATCATCAAGACAAAAAATCAACAAGAAGATTCAGAACCTCAATGTGACACTTGACCAAATGGACTTAATTGATATCTATAGAATACTCCACCCAACAATTATGGAATATACATTCTACTCATCACAACATGGAACATATTCTAAGATTGACCACATCCTTGGCCATAAATCAAGCATAAACAAATTTCACAAGGTTGAAATTCTGCCATGCACCTTCTAAAACCACAGCTGGTTCTTTGAAAGGATAAACAAGACTGATGGTCCCCTAGCTAGAATGACCAACAAAAAGAGAGAAAAAGTCCAAATAAATACAATAAGAAATGCAACATTTCAAGTCACAACCGACCCTGAAGAAATACAAAAGATTATCAGAGACTACTATGTACACATATATGGAAAAAAAGTTGAAAACCTAAAGGAAATGGAGGACTTTTGGACATCATACTAGTTGAAACAAGAAGAAATTGAGACCCTAAACAGACCAATAATAATCCAGAAAATTGACAATGTCATAAGAAAATTACCTATTAAAAATTACCAGATGGCTTTCTAGCAGAAGTCTACGAAACATACAAGGAGAAACTGACCCCAATTCTACTGAAATATTTCAGGAAATCCAGAAAGATGGAACTCTTTTCAATTCATTTTATGAAGAAATATCACTTTGATACCTAAACCAGGTAAAGATCCAATAAAGACAGAGAGCTACAGGCCAATATGCTTGATGAACATTGAGGCTAAAATTCTCAACAAGATCCTAGCAAATCAAATTCAACAACACATCTCAAACATCATCCACCATGACCAAGGAGGCTTCATCCTCAGGATGCAGGGCTGGTTCAACATTCCTAAGACCATAAACATTATTCAATATAACAACAGTTATAAAAATAAAAGCTACATGATTATATCATCAGATGTGGAAAAAGCTTTTGATAAAATCCAGCACCCCTTCTTGGTAAAAACCCTCGAAGCTCTAGGCAGAAATGGAATACACTTCAAAATAGTGAGAGCCATCTATGAGAAATCCATAGCCAGCATATTGCTAAACAGACAAAAATTGGAACCATTTATCTGAAAAACCAGCACAAGACAAGGAGACCCACTCTCACACATCCTTTTCAACATAGTTTTGAAAGTCCTAGCTAGAGCAATCAGACAAGAGAAGGAGATCAGCGGTATCCAAATAGGATAAGAGGAAGTCAAGGTATCACTGTTTGCCAACGATATGATCTATACCTTGAAAACCCAAGATAATCTGTCAAAAACCTCCTTTCACTAAAAAAGGACTTTGGCAAAGTTTCAAGGTATAAAATCAATGTGCAAAAGACAGTCTCATTACTATACACCAACAACAAACACACAGAAACCCAAATAAGAAACACAATCTCATTCACAATAACCAGAAAAAAAAAAAAAAAAAAAAATACCTTGGCATCTTCCTAACCAGATACGTGAAAGACCTTTACAATGAAAACCACAAAACACTGCTCAAAGAAATCAAAGATGACACAAACAAATGGAAAAATATTCCATGCTCATGGATTTGAAGAATCAACATTGTTAAGATGTCATTCCTACCCAAGGCAATCTACAGATTTAATGCAATGCCCATTAAATTCCCATCCACATTCTTCTCAGACCTGGAAATGACAATATAGGAATTCATAGGGAAACATAAATAACCATGAATTATCAAAACAATCCTCAGGGAAATAAAGGCAGGAGGTATGATACTCCCAGACTTAAAACTCTATTATAAAGCTACAATAATCAAAACAGCCTGGTAGGTACAAGGACAGGCACATAGACCAATGGAACAAGATAGAGATTCCAAAAGCAAAATCTGAATTACTCAAAGAATTCATCTTCGACAAAGCCTCCACCTCCAACTGGGGAGAGGATAACCTACTCAATAAATGGTGCTGGGAAAACTGGCTGACCACAAGCAGAAAATTAAAACAAGATCCCTACCTATCACCATACACAAAGATCAACTTGAAATGGATCAAAGATTTACATTTAAAACCTCAAACTATAAGAACCTTAGAAAATGCAGGAGATAACCTTATGGAAATTGGAACTGGCAATCAATTCCTGATCAAAACCCCAAGCGCCCATGCCATAAGAGATATGACAGACAAGTGGGATCTCATCAAAATGACAACCTTCTGCAAAGCCAAATAAACCATCAAGAGAGCAGGGCGACAGCCCACAGACAGGGAAAAAATATTTGCCAACTGTATGTTGACAAAGGCCTAACATCTAAGATGTTACAAAGGCCTAACATCTAAGATCTACAAGGAACATGCTGAAACATAAAAAACTAACAGCTCCATTACAAAATGGGCAAAAGATATGAACAGACAGTTCTCAAAAGAAGATGTATGAGCAGCCAACAGATACATGAAAAAATGCTCAGCCTCACTAGTCATCAAAGAAATGCAAATTAAAACTACACTGAGATACTACCTACTTTAGTCAGGATGGCTCTCATTAATATCTCAAAAAACAACAGATGCTGGAGATGATGACAAAAGGGGAACACTTCTACACTGTTGGTGGGAGTGTAAACTAGTACAGCCTTTGTGGAAAACAGTATGGCGATTCATAAAAGATCTAAAAATCGACCTTCCATATGATCCTGCAATTCCCCTACTGGGAATATACTTGGAAGAATTCAAATCACTCTATAAAAAAGATACCTGCACATGTTTGTTTATTGCAGCATTGTTCACAGTAGCAAAAACCTGGAACCAACCATATTGCCCATCAAAAGAGAACTGGATAAAAAAAATGTGGTACATATACATGATGGAATATTACACAGACATAAAGAAGGCCAAAATCATGAACTTCACAGCAACCTGGATGAACTTAGAGTCTATAATACTGAGTGATGTACAGAAACAGAACCGAGTATCACGTTTTCACTCATAAGCGGACTTTGAACAATTATCATAATAATATAAGTGAATGATTGGCAGTAGTGGGAAACCGCTGGGCGGGGGGCTGGGAAACAGGATTGGCAGTAGTGGGAATCTGCCTGGGGTAGGGGAGGCACACCTCATTAACAGGGGTACCTGTATAGTGAACATTTGTATACCTAACCCTGAATTGTATCCCACATCTTTAAAAAAAAAAAAAAAAAAAAAGAAAAAAGGCTGGGCTTGGTGGCCCAGTCTGTAATCCCAGCACTTTGGGAGGTCAAGGCGAGTGAATTGCCTGAGCCCGCGGGTTCGAGACCCACCTGGGCAACTTGGTGAGACCTTGTCTCTACAATAAATCAAAAATTAGCCGGATGTGGTAGTACGCGCCTGTAGTTCTGGCTACTTGGAAGGCTGAAGTGGAAGGATCGCCAGAGCCCAGCAAGTCGAGGCTGCGGTGGCTGGGAGAATGCCACTGCACTCCAGTCTGGGTGACAGAGTGAGACTCCAACTCAAAATAAATAAATAAATAAAATAATTAAAAGAAAAAAATAGAAACACAAAAAATAAAATTAAATATATAGTTTCCTAATAAGTGACTTACTATTTCAATAAAATTTAATTTAAATATCAAAAAAGGAAATTTAATGACCAACGTGATAGTATTAAGAGGTGGGGGTCTTTAAAAGGTAATGAAGCTATAAGAGATCCTCCCTTGTGTATGGAATTAGGACTTTTATAAAAGAGACTTCGTGAAATCTTGGTCCTCTTGCCCTCTACCTTCTGATATGTGAGGACACATCATTTTCCCACTCTGGAGGATGCGCAATAAGATATGATCTTAGAAGTAGAGACTGGGCTCCTCACCAGACACTGAACCTGTCGCACCTTGATCTTGGATTTCCCAGTCTCCAAAACGTTGAGAAAATTATGTTATGTATAACTTACCCATCTATAATATTTTGTTATAGCAGCACAACTGGACTAAGACAATCTTCATGGAAAACACATTTTAAAAGAGTGTACTGGTATTTTCTTCATCTCTTCTGCCATATGCTTACCAGACCACAATTCATATATTTGGTGGGATCTTCTCATTGACTGCCACCCATCTCCATGGTTAAGGCAGCAGTCCTTTTCATTGGAATTAAAACAAATAAGAAAAAAGTATGCCTCATGCATAAGTTAAATAATAATACTGTGAGGATTGACTTCAATATGCAAGGACTATGTTCTATACTCACTATCCAATATATCATTATAACTCCTAATATACAAACTTTCAGAGTTAACAATTTGTAAAAACTTTAACACCTTAATAGTTTAAAAATAAATCCCTTTCCCTTCCTTATCAAAAAAATGAATGGTCACTTCCTTACCAAAAAATGAATGGTCAGTGGAAATGATTTTACTTATGTTGAATATATGATTTCTGGTGAGTCTATGTGAAATATAGCAACCGTGCATATCTGTTGAATTCTTGCTCTGTAATTATAAAATCAAGAACACAGTGAATAGTTTATTATGCTTTCAATCTAAGCCTTGATTATTACAAGTCTTAGAAAATTTAAGACAGAATTCAGATAAATAATTTTTTTAACCCCAGGATCAAGAAATTCTGTATTTGGTATCTGAAAGTGATACACTTCAAAATTACATTTTAAAAAAATTGCAGAGTTTTTACACTCTAATAGTATTATAATCTCCATTTTTATGTCCCTAATCAAATTTTATGACACAATTATAAGACTGATTTTTAATAACAGAAAAATTCTAGTATATATATAAGCAAAATTACTCAGTCATATCTTGTTAGCTTCCACTGTTAAATAACTATAAAATCCTTACTATCTTGTCTTAGAATTAAATTACATAAAAATAAAAATTGAATTAATGAAACCATTGTGATATTTGATAAGGTATCAAAGAAGAAAAAGTTAATAAATCTTGAGTTTCCTGAAGTTGAATTTACTCATTCTCTGCCGTTTGATTATAAAGAAAGCATAAGGCAGTGAAAAATCCTCCTGAAAATCAAAATTGAGTTCCATTTTAAGTAATATTAAACCTAAAATAATTTTTTGCAGTGTATTTTATTTTAACTCTTAGACTTAAACACTTCCTCTTATCTTCCATTTTTTACAGTATTTCTATAATAGGTATAGTATTCTGTCAACTATAAAAAAATAAAATTTAGATATCACACAAATTAATGGCAGAACAGAATCAGTTTTCTGAGCCTATTATGATGATTATTTGTAATCAAAGATTACATATAAATGGTTTTTAAAAATATACAATAAGTTATCATTAAAAGCCATCATTTCCTTATCAAACTCCCCATCCTGAGTCTAGCGTCCTAGATAATAAGTAACTGGACTTATTTCTGTTTCTTCTCCATATCTGTAAATAATATACTATTATCTTTTAATTTGAACAAATGTGTGGATTTTTATTGAAAAGGTTAACAATCATGAAATCCTGTTATGCTGCATTAAGATTTAGTTTCTATATATCATTTTCATTTTCCCAATATGGTTATAGTACTATTGTTAATTACTCTATTAGCTATATTTGTATGTTTTTAGGTACCATATCTAAACCTTTATTTCTCATTACATAAACCATAGAGACCAGATCTTAATTTTCCATTTTGCACGATAATCTTATTAACTCCTTAACTCCTTGACCCTTCAACTCCTTCTCTATTTTTTTTTTTTTTTTTTGAGTTGGAGTCTCACTCTATCACCCAGGCTGGTGGGCAGTGGCACGCTCCCAGTCACCACAGTCTTGACCTGCTGGGTTCCTGCGATCCTTCCACCTCATCCTTCTAAGTAGCTGGAACTACAGGTGCGCACTACCGCACCTAGGTAATTTTTTGATTTATTGTAGTGATGAGGTCTCACCAAGTTGCCCAGGTGGGTCTCTAACAGGTGGGCTCAGGCAATCCTCTCACCTTGGGCTCCCAAAGTGCTGGGATTACAGGCTGAGCCACCGAGTTCGGTCCCTCAACTCCGTCTCACCGTCTATCTTCTAATCTGGTACTGGGCCATTTTACTTTTTATTTTTTCAAAGTTAATAACATTTACATTTTGTTCTGTAATCTCAGCTGAAGAGGCTATAAACTTAAAGTACCCCTTAGGACTCCAACTCTTATTTCAACAATCCATTTCAGTACCAATCCACTTCAATTTTCGGTTCCAAGATGGTAGTCACATCCTTAAGGGAAAAACACTTTGTTATAGTTATAATATATTGAGAACATAATCAAATAACTTGAGGATGCTGAGGAAATTTATCCTGAAGAAGATGTTAGACACTATATAAAAATAAATAAAATCTATCAAGGATATCTTTAAATTTCTAAAAGGCTTTCATGTGTAAATTGAATTTCTATAGGGCACCAAGGGAATGAGATAGCAATGGGATGATTCATGTTTGATACTGAGGAAGCATGTGAAAACAGTAAGAACCAACCAAAATTAGAACCCACAGTGCTTAAACATAGGTTATATGGCCACTAGCAAAAATGTTGCCAAAGGGCATTCAATAGAAAGGTCATAAAATGCTAATTTTAAGAGAATCTAATTATTTGAAATAAAAATACAAAGACCATCAAAAGACATTTGTTTGTGAAAGCATATATAATTACATTGTGACTACTGAAACATGCTTGTATTTGTAATTATTGCAAAGTTTATATTATTAATAATAAACAAACTCACTTAGCAATGACTGATAGTAGCTTGCTATTAGTATCACTAGTATTTTCAAACACATATTGATCATCATGTTGAATGAATCAGGTTTTAAACACAGGATTTGAGTTTATTAAAACTTGCTTTTGGCCGGTTCAGAGGTTCAGCCTGTAATCCTAGCACTTTGGAAGGCCGAGGTGAGTGGGTGGCCTGAGCCCGTGGGTTCAAGACCCACCGGGGCAACTTGGCAAGACCTCTACAATAAATCAAAATTAGCTGGGTGTGGTAGCACGTGCCTGTAGTTCCAGCTACTTGGAAGGCTGAGGCAGAAGGATCGCTGGAGACTAGCATGTCGAGGCTAGGGTGGCCGGGAGTGTGCCACTGCATTCCAGTCTGGGTGACAGAGTGAGACTCCAACTCAAAAAAACAAAAATCAAAAAACAAAATCTTGCTTTTTATTTCTTTCTTTACATTGCCTCTGGATCTATGATTATCTAAGTATTTAACTTCTCTGTATGTTTGGTCTGACTAATAACAATGAATTAAACAATTAAAAAAATAAAAGAATTGCTGTCAAGGTTTATAATTCAAGCATAAACTCTTCTTTTTCTTTCTTCATGTATCATTTAAAACTCTTATGTTGCAAGTAATAAAACTACAGACAACATAGCCTTAAGCAAAAAAAGGAATTATAAAGCTCAAAGTTCTCTGAGTGTATGTATGGTTTGATCTGAATTCTCACAATGTAATTCATGAGACTTTCTTTTCTAAGTATCAGATGCTTTCTTAGACTGGCTTTTCTCTTTTTATCAGAAATAACTGCAACAGTTCTAGCCTTTATAATCTTGTATCCCAACAGCAAGAAGAAAAGAGATTGTATTTTTTTCATAGTTCTCAGGAAGCTTCTTACTCAGAGGACACCAGCCAGTATTTGCAGTTGTCATTGGTTTAAATTGATTCACAGGCTCAACCCTGGTGAAATTAATATGGGCAAGATAATTCACAGATTTAGTCTTCAGCCTGGTTGGGTCAAAATTATCCTAATCATAGATCTATGAATAGGAGCAGTACGGTTCTTCAAAGTGGAATTGGGGTTCTGGTACAAAAGAGCAGATCATGGGCCAGTCGAATAGATGCCACTTAGTGGCAAAATCATTTCACTGAAAGGGCTTAGCTGGGCAGAGTGTTTTGCATATATAGTTATCTACTGGTTTAAAAGTTAAGATTTAAGTCCCTTAGCTGGGATTTCTTCAAAATTTGAAGTGGCTGATCTTTACTCACCACAAGGAAGCTATGAGCTATATCTCCCATATGTGTGGAAGGGCCTTGAGTGTTAAACAAAGAAAGACTAGACAAGATGTATATACATATATTTGTCAGACAAAAGTGTTAAAAATATAAAGAAGTGTTAGGAGAAGGAGAAGATCGGGGTAATGGTTAAAGTTTGAAGTGAGAAATAGCCTTTAAAACTTATGAGAATTATGGTGTCTTAGGAACTCTCTGTTTTACCTGGTTGAGTACATTTATTGATGTAGATTATTTAATCATGTCTAACAGAAAGAGCCCTGAGGGAAAAATGGCTACATTTCTCCCATGGTACATTTTTAAAAGAAAATGAAAAATTATTTTCAATAGCATGGAAACCTGAAATACTAAGAATAGCAATTTCAACTAAGAAGTCTTGACAGTGGCCAAAACTGGCAGCTGAAGACCAAAGTGAGGAGAGAGAAAGATATGCCCAGGGTAAGAATATTTCTATTTCTCTGAAACAGTAGTGTATAAGAGGATGTATTTATTCTCAAGTGGATCTGGCTGAAGAACTGCAGTTGAGGGAGGTAGCAGCATAGAGCAGTGCTTAAAGAATGTGGCTCTGGAGTCCAGCTCTTAAGGCTGAAATGCTCAAAATCCTGGCTGCATCACTTAAGCATTTTATGACTTTGGCAAGTTGCTTAATCTTTCTGACCACAAGCTCCTTACATAAAGGTAAAATGGTGACAGTAATTAGTTTCTAGTTCATTGCGTTATTGTGATAAAATCATGTAAAGCCCTTAGAACCATGTTTAACACTCAGACACCTTTAAATCAAATGTTAGTTAATAATAATATTGGGGCAAATGTGAAAAGTTTGCCCTAATCTAGTGCAGCTATGCTCTGAAGGGGCAGTGGAAATCTTGGGGAAAAAGATATAAAGACTATCAGATGTACCGTCTGGTTCAAATAGGCCCATTCACTCACTCCCAATACCTCAGGAGATGCTGTTCATTATAGAGCCTAACAGAAATCTAGGTTTCTCTTTTTGTCTACATTAGTTTCATAGCTAAACTTTAACCTCTTCTCTTCTTTCCAACTACACTATTTTTTGCTCTGCATGTGAATAGCATGAAAAAATATTTGTCTCAACTCATTTGAGACCTCTTGGTAAAGACTGAGATTGAATAGTGTTCTAGAGTCAACAGAACACAGAATGGTAACTGTTAGTCTACAATTAGTTTATAATTGATTAAAAATGGAAACCAAGGAAACTGATAATGTCTTTTTAAAGTGGTCATACTCAACTTTGGCTGCATATCATAATCATCTGTGGACCTTTAAAAAAAAGAAACACACACGCGATGAGACACCTCTTGAGCTTCTAATTCAGCACATTTAGATTGAGAGTCAGGTATTTTGATTTTTTTAAATGTTTACTGGGTGATTCCGATGTGCAGTTTAGATTTGCCAACTGTATATCTGACAAAGGCCTAACATTTAAGATCTACAAGAAATTCAAACTGCCAAAAGAAAAAAAAAAAAAAAACAGTCCATTAAAAAGTGGGCAAAAGACATGAATAGACACTTCTCAAAAGAAGATATTTGGGCAGCCAACAGACACTTGAAAAAGTGCTCAGCTTCACTATTACAGAGAAATGCAAATCAAAACCGCATTGAGATACCGCCTAATCCCAGTAAGAATGGCCATCATTAATAAAACAAACAACAACAGATGCTGACAAGGATGCAGAGAAAAAGGAACACTTCTACACTGCTGTTGGGAATGCAAACTAGTGCAACCTCTTTGGAAGACACCGTGCAATTTCTGAAAGAACTAGAAATTGACCTTCCATATGACCCACCAATTCCCCTATTGGGAATATACCCAGAGGAACTCAAGTTATTCAACCAAAAAGATACCTGCACATGCATGTTTGTTGCAGCTCTACTCACAATAGCAAAAACATGGAACCAACTACACTGCCCATTGAAGCTGGACTGGATAAAACAAAATGTTTTACATATATACAATGGAATATTATGCAGCCATAAAGAAGGACAAACATATGGAATTCACAGCAACTTGGATGGATTTAGAGTCTATCATTCTCAGTGATCTATCACAGAAACAAAGAGCAGAGTACCACATGTTTTCACACATAAGTGGACCTTGAACAATTATCATAATACTATAAGAAAGGGATTGGCAGTAGTGGAAAACTGCCAGGGGATGGAGGGTGGGATTGGCAATTGAGGGAAACTGCCAGAGGAGGGAGGGGCACACCTCATCAACAAGGGTACCTGTGTAATCAATATTTTACCTAACACTGAATCATACCTCACACCTTTAAAATAAAGAGAAAAAAAAGAACTACTCCTATAAGAAGATATTATCTTATGGTGATAAAATAATGTACTGTGCAACGTGGTTTATATTAATTAACACATCTGGTTCCCACATCATCTAATCCTCACAGTGATCATAAAAGGTAGGCTGCTATTATTCTTCCCATTTCACAGATGAGGAAATTGAGATGCAGCAGGGAGGTTAAGTAATTTTCCTAAAGCAACACAGATAGTAAGAGAAGGAGCTGCGATTGAAATCCAGTAAGTCTTGCTCCAGAGGCCACTCATTGCCTATAAATAATATAAAGCAGAGCAAACTTTTGACACACATTTTCTAGCAATAAGAGCAGGTAAATTGGATGAGAAAAACTGTTATTAGTTATCACCTCTATGGTGCAAGGATGCAGCACTACAGCAAAAACTTCTTGGGGCAGGGTAGTATGCTTCTGTCAGTGCCGGTTAAATCATGATTATGATTGATCAAAGACCAGAAATCAGGAGGAAATCAGACTCCTGGAGGAAGTTTCTAGAGGTAGAAAAAATTCTAACATCAAGTAATGTTTAGTCATGACCATGGTTCTTCAGGAGCCAAAAGCTGTCTATATCAGTCTGGTCAGCTCTGAGGAAGAGCACCTACTTTCCTCCAAGAAGAGCTTACCTAATTGTGGAGATGAAACTGAAGAACACAAACTTGGATGCTTCCAAACTGAAGACCATGGGTTCTATTTAATAGGGATGAAAAACAATGCAGCTAAAGAGAGCAGGACCTTTGAGTTTATGGGGGAGAAGTTGGGGTAGATAAACACATATAATATTTGTGCCTATCTGCTTGTATATACAATTGTAAATTTTCACAGGATATTTTAAAAATAAAATTATTTTTTGTCGTTATTCAGAAGTAGATCAAACAGTGATTTTATTTCATAATACTATTAACTACATTGAAAAAGCATATGCTATATGGTTGGTTCCAGGCAGATTAAAAGTTTAAAATAGAAAGTTACATTGATAGTCATTTAACCTCTGTGAATATAATTATAACCCAAATAAACCTGGATGACTTTGTGGTCCATTTTAGGCATCATATTCCAGTCTAAAAACCATCAATTAAACATTTCTCCAAATTGCAAGGTGACTTGAGCTTTAGCAAAAGCACTGGAATGGACTATCTAGGATGAATTCATTCATATTACATAACAAAATGCTTCCTTTCTGAATTTCTCTTCCTGTAGTTGGATGTTTTTAATATCGCCTATAACTCTGCGCTAAATCTCATTCAACAATAATACTTTTTTTACTTCTACTGCAGCCTTCCCAAAGCTTTCATTACATCTGAAACAGTAGTCATCTAGCCTTTAAAGAATAAATAAATCTAAATCTCTTAATCCATTACTCTGGTCAGGACAAGAAGAGTTAGTAAGCCAATAATTCAAGTGTGTGTGTGTGTGTGTGTGTGTGTGTGTGTGTGTATGTATTTGTGTGTGTATGAATACTTGTTATTGTTTTAATTGTATAAACAAAAATTACCTTTTATATACACATATCATATTGAAAAATCCTCACTAAAACAAATATCCTTTTCTCTTCCTCTCACTCATTGTACATCTTTAATGTTTGCACTCAAAAGTTTCTGAAAACCCTTGCACCCAGAGATAATGTTTTAGGATGTTAAAGATGATAGATCTGTACTGTCCCAAATGATAGAAAGATATGGCTATTCAGCACTTGAAATATGACTACTCCAAATTGAAATGTGCTGTAAATGTAAAATATACACAGGATTTCAAAGACTTAATATGAAAAAGAATAGAAAATATCTTATCAAATATGTTTTTTTTAAGTGTTGAAAATGTATGGGGTAAGTAATATATTATTAAAATCAGTTTAAGCTATTTATTTTCTTTTTTTAATTTTTAAGTGACTACTAGAAGAAATATAATTACATATGGGGTTCAAATTTGTGGCTTAAATTAAATTACTCCTGGACAGGTCTGCACTATTCAATTTCAGACTTCAGGGGTTACAATACAAAACAACAGCACTTATGGTGTTTGAGTAAGCTAATGAGGAAAAACCACTTGTTTTTAATATTTTTCCTGCAGAGCAGATGGTCAAAGAAAAAAAAAATGAGCTGAACTTTGCTTCCTCTGTAATTCTTAAAAACTGGTAGAGTTTTTAATAAAAGTAACTCATTTATATCTAATGAAAGCATATTCTAATCAATTTTAAAAATACAACACTTCCCATCTGTGCTATAATCATATTTGGTTCCTTTAAGCCCAGCAGATAATCACATAGTGCTGAAATTGTAAGAAGACCCACACACCTATTTTCACCCTCTGGCTGTTTGAAGAGACATATTTTCTTCAGCGGGGCATACAGAAAAGCTTAACTCTGATTCCTAGCAACAATTGGTTGGGTCAACAGCTGTAATCACAGCAGACATCAAGTTTTTGAGCCTTGACTTGCCAGGCAAAGGGGATAGCTCTACATGAAGGAGGTAATTTCATGCTTGAATAACCCTGCACTATTAAATCAGAAAATTGAGTTACAGTCCTCTCACATCATGGACCCTGCTGCAAGCAAGCTTGCCTTGAAGGAGCATTTGAGGAAATTTTATCAAGAACAAGACGCTGAAAAGAAATACACACGAAGGATACCAAATAAAGTGTCTTTTATGACCTGACATTAGCTTTAAAAATGTTTTACTTTCATTTTTGTATGGTTTTGATAACCACTTGTATTTTCCATTTTAAAGCTAATAATAGAAAAATTCAAACAGCTCTGTCATAAGTATAAAAATGAATCTTTATGTATATATATATATATTTTCCTATGAGGTGAGGATATTTTTACTAATGTTAGTCAAACAGCTTTATTTATTACTAAACCATTCTTCCCCCACCCCATCCTCCCCCACCCCATCTTGGCTGGCAGAATAAAATGTGGTCAGTGATATAACATTTATTGAAATGAAAGCTGACCACCCTCATGTTTACCATTTTATATCAATCTATTTTTTCTAAGTTAACTTCTAATTTTTATCTGTCTTAGCTTGGACTGCCAAAACAAAAGATTGGGTGACTTAAACAACAAAAAAACATTTTCTTACAGGTCTAGAAACTGAAAAATTCAACATCAGGGTGACAGCATCGTCAAGTTCAGATGGGGTCCCTCTGCCTTGCTGCTATGTGTTCACATGGCTTTTCTTCAGTGTAAGCACAGGGAGAGAAAAAGTGAACAAGTGCTTTGGTGTCACTTCTCATAGGGGCACTAATCCCATCAGACCGGTTTGCTGCCTTCCTGACCTAATTACTTTCCAAAGCCCTATCTCCAAATACCATGACACTGGAAATTTGGGCTTCAACATATGAAATTTGGAAGACACTAACATATAGTTCATAACATTATCCAATTTTTTTAATGCCCTATTTATATTAAAATAATTTCTGTTGTCTCTATATTTGTTAGGTGTAAGATCAGAAAGTACAACTATATAAATATGGGTAACTCTCTAATTATCCTAGTTCCAAATATTTCCTTATATCACTTTATTCAAAACTTGTAATCTTATTCGATAGAATTATTAAACCTGTTTTTCAGATTAGGAAATGAAGGTACGGTAAGTTTAAATAATTGACATAAGACCATTACAGTTAGAAAGTTGTGATACAGACTTAAAAAATATTTCAATCTAGAGAAATGTGCAGTAAAATGAAACTGTATTTTGAGTATGAGATGGTGCTTTGTATTTTAAGAATAAAATAGCTTATGTTTTTTTCCCTATGATAATTTTATTTCCAGTATATATTAAACAAAATGAGAAAAGTCACTTTCCACTTCATTTGTTTTATACAAGGACAAATGCAATATTAACCAATCTAATTTAAAAACAGTCTGTTGTTTATAAAATATTCTTTGCTGTTAAGAGATTAATATGCTTATCTCTTTCTGCTTTAACATTAATAAATACTAATTAATTTACATGCAAAGCTTCTGCTGGGCTCACAATCATAGCATCTTTTCCATTTTGTTTTCCCCAGCTGGCAGTTGGTCTAGCAACGAATTTCATTTTCATTCAACATTGATATGTCTTACAACTGTAATTTATAATAACTTTTAATTGACCTATTTTTTAAAAAAATCTTGCGACAACGAACCTCTGCAGTGCAAACATTTATTTTATCTGCTTATTAACCAGCCCTTTCCTCAGAAATAATAACCATTCCTTATTTGGGGATTGTTAGCACTGCATAGTGCATCTATATAGTCTAAGTAGAGACTCCCATGACCCTGTCCTTGTCATTCTGTGTGGTGCAGAGCATCTGGCCAAAGGTGGACAAATACATTTCTTCTCTGATTTTGGACTTCTGTCCAGAGGAGTCAAGTCACACTAAATGAAAACTTCAGAGATCATGTTTTCCTCTATTTGGGAAAAGTTGTATTTCACTGGGAAAGAATGTAGCTAATGCAGTGAGCAAAACCGCAAAACCAGCTATGAGAAAGACACACACACACACACACACACACACACGCACACACACACACACAGAGAGAGAGAGAGAGAGAGAGAGAGAGAGAGAGTTCCTGGTTCACTAGTGTTTTCTTGGCTCACTAGTGTTTTCTTGGCTTAATTTCTATATAACATCACCAAGGAAATTATTCTTATCAACAATAATATAAAATAACAATTTCCATCACATATCCCTTTTTGGTGAACTAATATGAGTAGTAATTGCATTAGTTATAGTCAAGAAAATTCTAATAAATACACCATAGGAAGAGAAAATATTCTTAGTCTATATTTCATAATAATATTAAGTGCCATTATAATATCTTTAAAGTATGCAGCAAATTAGTTGCACTTTCTTCCTCCATTTCCAGTTTTTCTTTTCTAAGTGTGATCTCAGGCAGTTGTTCAGGTCTCTGTCCAAGTTTTAGCTCATATGTCTCTCAGTCCTCCCAGAGTGCTTAGGACTTTAATGGGTCATGTACTGTTTAGTGATAAATGTTACTACATGGAATATATGTCATAACATGTTAAAAATTATATGTAATAAATTACTTAATAAGTAATAAATTACTTAACAAATATGTTTATGAATGTACCATTGAACTGATTAACACAACATGCATATTTAAAACAGAAATATGTCCAAAATCACCAAAAGCTGAACAGTAATATGTAAACATGTTTGTCCCGGCTATTACCCTCAGAGTGGATATGACTATGATTTCCAAGCAAGTTTGGTAGTATTTTTTTTTTCTTATCTCTTCCTTATTAATTTACTCAACTATTCCCGAGGTTTCTGGAGAATGATTTAAACACAAATTTACTAAAACTATATTTGAAATAAAAACCACATTTGTGTATTTCAAATATTTTTAAACTTAAAATAATTTGAAATGAGATGTGTTTGACACGAAGTATCAGATTCAAGAGTTTTACCATGGTATTGACAAAGCAGAATAGATTGGTAATCAACAATTCACCATTCCTCTTACAACCGTGATAGTTTTATGTAGTGCAACAAATTTACCAATTCAAACTGCTGCTGTAAGATGAATAAAGCTAGAAATATGTAAGACCAACTTGGTATAATTTTATTTTCAAAATAAACTAAGTATTTTTTGGTTCTGTTCTTTTATTGTGCTGCTTATTACTACTCAGGCTTACTGGAATCTAATGAGTAAGGTACTTTCCCATTACATAGTTTATTACTATATATAAATACTGAAGACATGCTGGAATATTTCCTTGACATCTAGCTTCCTATAAGGTTTAGTTTGAGTTTGAAGCAAAGAGAGTAATCACAACCAATGTAACCCATCCTTCCAACTTTGGTCTTTTGTGCACTCAGTGTCAAACTCATGGGTTTAAGTGTAAATCTACTGAGCTTGTAAAAAAAAAATTACTTTTATTCTATAATATAGGCAGATGATTTCAAGTAGAATCAAGTAAAGAAATATAGATGAAATATTGCAGTGTTTTTCAAGTAGTTTCAAAACAAAACTAAGAGATATTTTTCTTTGTCATGGAGTTGACACTGATAGTGTAGAACCAATGATGAACAAATAATTATTGGACTCTTAGCATGAATCAACTTCTCAGCACCAGATTGTGCTAGTGATCATTAAATTTGTTGCTACCAAGTAAAAATAACATGAGCAGATAACAACAACACAAAACTTTTATCCTGTGAGATGAAATGGAGTATGTGACTAAAGCACTTTTGCTATATACCTAAATATAATTGTTATCTTAAAAAAAAGCAGTAGTAGATTTTTGCTAATAATATACATTTAAAATTCTAAGCAAAAGTTGCAATTTTAGAATACTTATATCCTTCACCTTGAACTTGATAGCTTGAAAATATATAAAACGTTCTCTGATGAGATTGGTAGCACTATTAACCAATGTGATTTTATGATATTGTAAATCTGTCAAATTGCAGGATATTAAATATGTTAGATTTGAAAGACTGGAATCATTTGTTGAACAAATATTTACAAAAGAACAGTAAATAACATTACAAAGTTTAGCTTGAGTAAAATATCCAATGAAACTACAAGCTAAGCTAAAGATTATAATATAACAGAATACAGAAAGTCCAATGATATAGATTTAGATAATTGTGTTTTTTTAAAGAAACTACCACTTATAATCAATTAAACAAAATCAGGAAACCAATACATAAACAATATGAGAAGTTCAACAAAAAAATAGAAACCACACACACACACACACACACACACACACAAACAGAAATCCTGAAACTGAAAACCATAATTTCTGAACTGAAAATTTCAGGAAAGCTTTAACAGCAGACTTCATAAAATATGAGAAAGAATAAGTGCCATAAAGTCAGATCATTTGAAATTATCTAGTCATAGAAACAAAAATTTAAAAAAATAAAATTAGTGAGGAAACCCTATAAGACTTATGAGATACCCATTAGTAATTCAATATGTACACTACATATGCTATAAGGATCTCAGAAGGGGTAGAGAAAGAGAAAGAGATAGAAAGCTTACTTAAACAATTAATGACAAAAAGTTTTCCAAATAGGAACAGAAAAATGAACATTCAGATTCCTGAATCTCAAATAATTCAAATTAGAGAGCATATAGATGTCTTCACTGAAACACATTATAATAAAATTGTCAAAAATCAAAGACAAAGAGATTTTGGAAAACAGGAAATGGAAAACAATTTGTCACAAACAAGGAAGTCTCCATAAGTCTATCAATGATTTTTTCAGCTAAAATTCTACAAAACACAAGAGAATGAAAAGATGTATTCAAAGTGCTAAAAGAAAAGAACTGTCAACTAAGAACACTATGCTCAGCAAAGCTGCCTTTCAGAAATGGAGACATAAAGATTTACCAAACAAAGCAAAGGGAGTTCATCACCATTGGCCCCACCCCACAAGAAATGCTAGAGGGAATTTTTCAAGTTAAAATAAAAGGACATTAATAATCAACATGAAAACATATAAAGGTATATAACTCACTGGTAAAGGTAAGTAGATCATCAAATTCAGAAAAATCTAATACCGAAATGAAGGTATATAAATCACTTTTAATTCTGGTATAAAAGTTAAGTCAAAAGTGTCATAAATAACCCCAGCTACAATAATTTGTTAATAAATACACACTATATACAAAGATGTTAATTGTGATGTCAATAAAATTAAATTGGGGGAAGTGTTGAGCTTTTGTATGTGATCAAATTTAAGTTATTATCAGCTTACAATTGACTGTCATAAATATAAGATATGACACTCAATTGACTTTCCAAATGGCTTGGTATTTTCCTTGCATTAATGAGTGAATTCTTGCTCTGTTAGTTTTTATGAGAGCTGGTTGTTAAAAAAAGTTTTGCCTCCTCTTCCCTTTTTCCTATCTTGCCATGCTTTTTGTGCAGTCTACAGAACGATGAACTAAATAAATATATTTTCTTTATAAATTATCTGGCCTCAAGTATTATTTCTTAGCAACACTAGACAGATAAAGACACACAGTAATCACATTCACAAAGAAAAACCTGTAATAGATACATAAAGGTCAAAGAGCATGCCATCATTATTTTAAAAATCAAATCATAAAGGAAGACAGCAAGAGAAGAAGAAAAGAACCGAGGAATTTTTTAAAAAGTCAGAAAACAACATATATATGACACATATATAGCAATAAGTCCATATATATCAATAATTTTTTTAAATGTAAAAATATTAAATTATTCAATAAAAACATAAAGAGTGACCGAATAGATGAAAAAACAAGATGAAAGTATATGCTAGCTTTCATTTAAAGACACACAATGACTGAAAGCAAAGGGATGAAATAACATATTTCATGCAAATAGTTACAAAGAGAGCAGAAGAAAGTATATTTATATTTTTAAAATAAACCCTAAGTGAAAAACTGTCAAAACAAAGACAAAAAAGGTTATTATATAACAATAAGAGAAAAATGTATCAAACATATATAACAAGTGTAAATATATATGTGTGCAATGTTGGATAACCTAGACATAAGGAGCAAATATTAACAAAACTGAAAGGAGAAATAGACAGCAATGTAATAATAGTGGAGCACCTCAATACTCTACTTTCACCAATGAGTAGAATATCCAGATAGAAAATTAATGAACAGAGGAGCTGAACAACACTATAGACCAAACGGACCAAACACATATATACAGAACCTCCCATTTAACAGCAGCAGAATAAACCAAGACCATTTATAGAAGTCTCCAGAATAGATCATATTTTAGGCCATAAAACAAGTCTTAACAGATTTGTAGTTGAAATCATATAAAGTATCTTTTCCAACAATAATTATATGATACCAGAAATCAACAAAGGAGAGTAATTTAAAAATTTACATATGTAAATATTAAGCATTACACTCCTAAACAACCAATGGGTAAAAGAAATCAAAGAGAAAATTTTAAAAATCTTGATACAAACTAAAATGGAAACACAACATACTCAAACTTATAGGATGCAGCAAAAGCAGTCTAAAGGAATATTTGTAAGGTTCAGTGGCACATGCCTGTAGCACCAGCTACTTGGGAAAGTGAGACAAGAGGATAGTTTGAGTCCAGGAGTTCAAGACCAGCCTAGTCAACACAGTGAGACACCACCTCAAAAAAAAAAAAAAAGAGGAACGCTTATAGAAATCAATGCTGTACAAACCTGAATTTCATACATTAAGGAGCTGAAAAAAGAACACTAATAAGAAGGTTAGCAGAATTAAAAAATCATAAATATAAGAGCAGCAATAAATGAAATAGAGACTAAAAAATAGAAAAGAACAATGAAACTAAGAATTGGTTATAATAATAAAAAAAGAATTGGTTTTTTTTGAGAAGATATACAAAATTGGCAAACCTTTATATGGACTAACCAAGAAAAAAAGAGAGAAGACTGAAATAAATAAAATTATCAAAACAGAATACATTACAAATGATAACATAGAAATACAACAGATTATAAGAGGCTACTATAAACAATTATATACCAATAAATTGGATAATCTAAAATAAATGAATAAATTCCTGCAAGCATACAATTTATGCACTGAACCACAAAATATAGAAAGTGTCAACAAATCATTAACCACTAAGAATACTTATTTGTTATAAAATTTCCCAACAAAGAAAAGCCCAGGAGCTGATGGCTTCACTGGAGAAATCTACCAAACAAATAAAGAAGAATTAATGCAATATTTTTTCAATCTCTTTCAAAATACTGAATAGGATAACAACTTCCAATCACATTTCAAAAGGCCAGCCATACCCAGATACCAAAACCAAAAACAATGACACCACAAGAAAAGACACTCAAAAACCAATATCGATAAATATATACGCAAAAGTCTTTAATAAAATACTAGCAAGCTGAATTTAACAGCACATTTAAAGATTGTACACAATGATCATGTAGGATTTAGTCCTGAGATGCAAGTATTCATAATGGTTTCACGAATCAATAAATCTGATACATCACATTAACAGAATGAAGAATATAATTTTCCTAAAAACTTAACCAAAAAAAACTCTTAAACTAACAAACTCAATAGTTACAGGATACAAAATTAACACACAAAAATCAGTGTATATTTATATACTAACAACAAACTATCAAAAAATGAAGAAAACAATCTCATTTACAGTGATATCAAAAATCATAAAATAGTATAAATTTAACCAAGAAGTTAAAAGTTCTGTCTACTCAAAACTTAAAATATTTATGAAAGAAATTAAAGCATACACAAATAAATGGAAGGAGATCTTGTGTTCATGGATTACATAAATTAATACTGTTAAAATAAACTTACAATCCAAAGTTATCTGCAGATTCAGTGCACTCCCTATCAAAACACCAATGAAATTCTGCAGAGAAGAAGAAAAAAAAAAATTCTAAAATTCCTATGGAATCACAAAAACACCAATAGCCAAAGAAATCTTAACAATAAGTACAAAACTGGATGCATCACATTTCCTGATTTCAAATTATATTACAACATTAAAGTAATCAAAACAGTGTGGTACTGGCATAAAACAGACACATAGACCAATAGAACAGAATAGAGAACCCAGAGATATACCCATGAATAGATAGTCAACTAATTTTCAACCAAGTTCCAATAATATACAATGAGAAAAGGATAGTTTCTTCAATGAATTATGTTGGACAAACTAATTATCTACAGGTAGAAGAATAAAATTGGGTATTTACCTTACATCAAACAGAAAGATGAACTTAGAATAGATTAACGACTTAAGTGTTAGACCTGAAATTATAAAACTCTTAGAAGAAAACATAGAAAAACAGCCCCTTCACATGGGTCCTGGCAATTATTTTTTTAATAAGCATAGATAGAGCAAAAGTAAATAGGTGGGATTCTATAAAATTAAAAACCTTTTGCACAACAAAGAAACCAATCAACAAAATAAACATACAACTTACAGAATAGAAGAAAATATTTATAAAACATACATTCAATTAGGATTAATATTCAACATATTCAAGTAATTCATATAACTGAATAGCAATACTACAAATAACAAAATGTTTAAAAATGGGCAAAGGCTTGATTAGATATTTCTCAAGACAAACCATACAAGTGGCCAATAAGTATATGAAAAGGTTCTCAATCACTAATCACTGGGGAAATGCAAACCAAAGCCAGAATTAGTTATCATCTCAACCTTCTAGCATGAATATTATTAAGCACACAAAAGAGAAGTGTTGGTAAGGGTGTGGAGAAAAGGGAACACTTGTACATTGTTGGTGGTATTAAAAATTGGTGCAGCCATTTTAAAAAATACTATAAAGCTTCCTCGAAAAATAAAAATGAACTATTATTTGATCCAGCAATTCTACTTTTGGGTATTTATGCAAAAGAATAAGAATAAGGATCTCAAAGAGGTATCTTCATTCCTGTGTTCATTGCAGTATTAATCACGATAGCCAAGCAGTGAATATAAATTAAATGTTAATCAAAAGGTGGATGGATAAAGAACTTGTGATATATACATACAATATAATACTATTCAGCCAGAAAAAGAAAGAAATTCTTCATATACTATTACATGGATGAAACTTGAGGACATTGTGCTAAGTGAAACAGCCAGTTCTAAAAGGATAAATGCTGCATAATCATCAAGCAAAAATATTGTAAGTCTTAATAAAAGGAATTAGAGAAGAATTGGAGAGTAGAATGATGATTGTCAAGGGCTGATGGCAGAAGAAGATGGCAAGGTGATGGCTAAAGTGTACAAAGTTTCAGTAGTGAAGAAAAAAAAAAACTCTGGAGATCTATAATGTAGCATAATACCTACAGGTGACAGTACTGTATCATATCCTTAAAATTTGCTAAAAGAGATTATATGTTGCATTCTTGACACACACACACACAAATAATATTAAAAGAGCTGGGAGGAAACTTTGGGAGGTGATGAATTTGTTTATGGCTTGATATTGGTAATGAGTTTATAGATGTACACCTATCCTCAAATTAATCACAATGCATATATTAAATATTTATAGTTTTTATATACTAATCATGCCTAAATAGAATGACTATTTAAAAAAGTAAGAGTGGTGGCACATGCCTGTAATCCTACGCTTTGGGAAGCCAAAGCCAGAGAATCACTTGAGCCCACAAATTCAAGACTAGCTTGGGCAACAAAGGAAAACTCTGTCTAGTCCAAGCTGCTTAAGAGGCTGAGGTGGAAGGATCACCTGAGCCTAGGATGTCAAAATTGCAATGAGTTGTGATCATGCCACTGCACTCTGGTGTGGAATACAAGCACCCCCCACAACACACACACAGGATGACAGAACATCCTCCCCCCCCCACACACAGAGTAAAAGAAACTACCGCTTGTTGTGTTTTGATATAGTACCAAATTTTTTAAATCCACACTTACCTTGAAGGGCGATTAAAATACACATTCCTTTTTCAAATATGCATATCCTTAATGTTTGATATTCTTTCTATACCTAAATAAAAGTAACATTTTTCAACAGATTGAATGCGGAGGCACATATAAGACCTACCCAGTTTTCTAATAAGATAGAAATTAAAGAGACCAGTACTACTTTTCTCAGCTTCTAAATGTGTACAATATAGTTACTTTTCATAAACATATTTTATTTAATATATAATGGGTTTATTATTGTTATTTTTAATGGAATCAACATCAGTATATAAAATATATTTTATATCTTGACTCCACAATCCCCCTACTAGGAATATGCCTGGAGGAACTCAAATCACTCTATGAAAAAGGTAATACTTTTCACAGAGTGATCCATCACAGAAACAAAGAACTGAGTGTCACATATTCTCACTCATATGCATACCTTGATCAATTGTCATAATACTAAGGGATAAGCAGTAGTGGGAAACTGCCAGGGGAGGGAGGGTACACCTCGTCAACAAGGATATCTGCATAATGGACATTTGTATACCTAACCCTGAATTGAACTCCACATTTTTAAAACTAAAAAAAAAATAAACGTACATTTTTTTCTGTCTTAATTTCTAATACAACAGATATCATTTGTCATAATCTACATAAACAATGTGTGGGTTTCTCAATAGTTTTAAAAATGAAAGTTTGAGAACTGCAGGCTTATTGTTCCACACTGATAGTGATCCTTAATCATCCCCAAATGATCCTTAATGATCCCCAAATGGAATCAACAGTACTGTAAATAAAATAAAATAAAAAAACAATCATATGAAGCTCAGTTTTGGTTATGGTATTTAGAATACACATATGGCATTTAGAATAACTTACAAATAATTAGAAATACTTATACAAAATTCACACACACACACACACACACACACACACACAAAACTATTAGTCATCTATGTTTCTCCAGTTTGCACAACTAGAAGTGCATTGAAGAAATGAAATATTGCCTTGGAATAAGTTTAGTAGTTAAATGATTGACAAACTTTGGGAGTCAGACATTCTGGGGTTGAAACTATTTCTCGGCTTATTAGCACTGTTGGGTTGGGCCATTTGTTTGACTTCTATAACTCTTATAAGCAAAGGGAGCTAGGAATAATACAGGTTCAGTAGACTCTGAGTCTAAGTAGTCAAAGTATATAAAGTACTTAGCAGAGTGTTTGATATTAAATTTGAATTCTCTATATATCAGTCAGTATTCAATTATGTTATCACTATTAATTTTATTAGGCCTCCAATTAAAAGATCTTCTGAGAGGGGAGAGATAAATGATGACCAATAACATATAAAGAAAAGAGATAGTCTAAAAAAGAATGATGACACTAATTAGTACACTTTGACATTTATAGTTTTAGCTTAGATACTAAGGAACTAGATAAAATGGTGAAATATTTATATTAAGTAACTCTAAATTTTATTACATATTTCTAAATTACATTTTAAAATGTAGCTCATTTTCTAAAATAAGAAAACTTATTTTTATAATCTCAAAGAGGCATGTAAAAGTAATTTGCAATCATCTTGCATCAAATAAGAAAATTATTTCTACTTTTACTTATGAAATCCAGTAACCCTTTATGGTGAACTAAAATACGTAATTTATACATAAAAGTTAAAAGGTTATATATCTTATGCTGTGAAAATTTGAAAAGCAAAATGGTATTGCTTCATTTTCAAATTTAAATAATCTTTTTGGAAAAACACAGAATCACTTTATTTTTTATTTATTTATTTATTTTTTTGAGTTGGAGTCTCACTCCGTCGCCCAGACTGGAGTGCAGTGGCCGCTCCCGGCCACCGCAGCCTCGACCTGCTGGGCTCCGGCGATCCGCCTTAGCCTTCCGAGTAGTCGGAATTACAGGCACACGCTACCATGCCCGGCTGATTTTTTGATTTTATGGTAGAGATGAGGTCTCGCCAAGTTGCCCAGGAGGGTCTCGAACCCTCGGGCTCAGGCAATCCACTCACTTCAGCCTCCCAACGCACGGGATTACAGGCTGAGCCACATAATCACTTTAAGTCACGTAATAACCCGGGCTCGGTGGCTCAGCCTGTAATCCCGCGCCTTGGGAGCCCGCAGGTTCGAGACCCGCCTGAGCAGGCGAAACCCCATCTCTACAATAAATCAAAAAAAAAAAAAAAAAAAAATTAGCCGGGC
>CAUYQG010152911.1:0-10510 GCA_963574415.1 Tarsius wallacei
AACTGTCAGGAGAGGGAGGGTAGGATTAGCAGTTAGGGAAACTGCTAGGGGAAGGAGGGACATACCTCATCAACAAGGGTACCTGCATAATCATTGTTTGTATACCTAACCCTGAATTGTACCCCACATCTTTATAATAAAAAAAATAAATAAATAAAAGAATTTTTCAGCTTCATGTGTCTGTCGGCTACCCATATATCTTCTTTTGAGACATGTCTATTCATGGCTTTTGCCTACTTTTTTAATGGGGCTGTTTTTTTTTTTACCTTTTGGCGCATTTGAATTCCTTGTAGATACTAGATGTTAGGCCTTTGTCAGATATACAATTGGCAAATACTTTTTTCCCATTCTGTGGGCTGTCTCCCTGCTCTTTTGATGGTTTCTTTGGCTGTTCAGAGCTTGTCAGTTTGATGAGGTCCCACTTGTCTATCTTATCTGTTATGGTATGGGCACTTGGGGTTTTGATCAGGAATTGGTTGCCAGTTCTAATATCCATAAGGGTGTCTCCTGAATTTTCTAAGATTCTTATAGATTGAGGTTTTATATGTGTGGTGATAGGTAGGGGTCCTGTTTCAATCTTCTGCATGTGATCAGCCAGTTTTCCCAGCACCATTTACTGAATAGATTCTCCTCTCCCCAGTGGCTGTTGGCGGTTTTGTCAAAGATGAGTTGGTTGAGAATTTGAGGCTTTGCTTCCAGAATCTCTATCCTGTTCCATTGGTCTGTATGCCTGTTCTTGTACCAATACCAGGCTGTTTTGATTATTGTGGCCGTATAGTAATAAGTTTGAAGTCTGGAAGTGTGACACCCCCTGCTTTGTTTCTTTTGCTAGGATTGTTTTGGCTATTCGTGGTTGTTTGTATTTCCATATGAATTTCTGCGTTGTCATTTCCAGGTCTGAGAAGAATGATGTTGGTAATTTGATGGGTATTGCATTGAATCTGTAGATTGCCTTTGGTAGGATAGACATTTTAACAATGTTGATTCTTCCTATCCATGAGTATGGGATATTTTTTCATTTGTCTGTTTCTTCTTATATTTCTTTGAGCAGTGTTTTGTAGTTCTCATTGTAAAGGTCTTTCACTTCTCTGGTTAGGAAGATGCTGAGGTATTTCATTTTTTGTGTGACTATTGTGAATAGGATTGTGCTTTTTATTTGGTTCTCTGTCTGCTTGTTGTTGCCTCACTAATCATCAGAGAAATGCAAATCAAAACCACCCTGGGATACTATCTAACCCCAGTAAAAATGGCCATCATTAATAAAACAAAGAATAACAGATGTTGGCAAGGATGTGGAGAAAAAGGAAAGCATCAACACTGCTGGTGGGAATGCAAACTAGTGCAACCTCTTTGGAAGACATTGTGGCAATTTCTGAGAGAATTAGAACTTGACCTTCTATGTGACCTAGCAGTCCCTTTATTGGGAATATACCTGGAGGAACTCAAGTCATTCAATCAAATAAAGATACCTGCACATGCGTGTTTGTTGCAGCTCTAAACAGAATGGCAAAAACATGGAACAAACCATACTGCCCATTGAAGATGGACTGGATTAAAAAAAAAATGTGATGTATATACACAATGGAATATTGTGCAGCCACAAAGAAGGACAAACATATGGACTTTGGAACAACTTGGGTGGATTTAGAGTCTATCATATCCAGTGATCTATCACAGAAACAAAGAACAGAGTACCATGTCTTCTCACTCATAAGCCGACCTTGAACAATTATCATAATACTATAAGAAAGGAATTGGCAGTAGCGGGAAATTGCCAGGAGGGGGAGGTGGGATTGGTAGTTGAAGGGAAACTGCCAAGGGAGGGAGGTGCACCCCTCATCAACAAGGATACCTGCATAATGAACATTTGTATACCTAACCTGAATTGTACCCCACATCTTTAAAAAAAAAAATATTTTTCAGCTTCATTATAATCTTAAAAGAGCAACATTGTGTACTCAGGTCATCATCAACTGAAACATTGTTATGCAGCCTGGTCAGTATAAGCAATCTCTTTTTGGAAGAGAGAGGGATAGAACCCCATTTTTTAAATGAAAAAATTTAACATGAATAATATTAAATGTATACGAAAGTAGAGATCTTATAATGAATCTTCATGAGTCTATCACCTAGCTTCAGCAATTTTCAACTCATGGTCAATCATGTTTTATTTTTATTCTCTTTCTTGAATAATTTGGATGCAAATACCAGATTATACACTTTAATCTGTAAAAATTTCAGTATGTATATCTGAAACACAATTAAAATCCCATGATTTAACCTACAAAGTGAAAATAACATCCTTAACTAGCCATTTCGTGTTCAAACTTTCCCAATAGGCTCATATTTTTAAAAAAAATTGTTTTAGTAAGAATCCAAATAAGATATATACATTATAATTTGTTGATATATTTCTTAAATTTCTTTTAGTATATGCTTCTTTTTCATCTCTTTATGTATTATATTTATTGAAAATAACAGGTTATTGTTCCCTTGATTTACCACAGTCTGTCTTTGCTGAGTATTTCCCAAAGATGTGCTTTAATATGTTTCTTAATCTCTTGTATTTTCTATAAATTAGCAGTTAGACCTAGAGGCATACTTAAATTAATGTTTGGTTCTTTCAGCAAGACTACTCCATAGGTGATGTTGTGTACTTACATCAGGAGGCACATAAATATCTGTTTTCTTCTCTTTTTGTGGTATTGGTGGCCATTGATTATCATAATCTAGATCCAGTTATTTATTAGGGATTGCAAATTGTGATATTCTATAGTTTTCTGTCTTGTTTATTAGCTGAAATATACACAACGTTTAGTTACTCTTGGAACTTGGTACAGTTCATATAGAAAAGTCAAGATAAATGCTCTATTTTGAAAATATATTGCTTTTTTTTTGAGTCAGAGTCTCACTCTGTAGCCCAGACTGGAGTGTAGTGGCATGCTCATGGCCACAGCAGCCTCTACCTGCTGTGCTCAGGTGATCCTTCTGCCTTAGCCTTCCGAGTAGCTGGAACTACAGGTGTGCGCAACCATGCCCAGCTTATTTTTTGATTTATTGTAGAGATGAGGTCTCACCAAGTTGCCCAGACTGGTCTCAAACCCCTGAGCTCAGGCAATCCTCTTCCCTTGGCCTCCCAAAGTGCTGGGATTACAGGCTTGAGTCACCGCACCCTGCCAATTTATTGCTTTTGAAAATAATGTATTCTTGCTTAGCATGCTCAAATGGTGACCATTGATTTTTTGAAACAATCACTATGGGTCATGAAGTTAAACATATTATGTGTGTTTCAATCAATATTCTTTTTTTTTTTTTTTTTTGAGTTGGAGTCTCACTCTGTCACCCAGACTGGAGTGCAGTGGCCGTTCCTGGCCACTGCAGTCTCGACCTGCTGGGCTCCGGTGATCCTTCCGCTTCAGCCTTCCGAGTAGCTGGAATTACAGGCACGTGCTACCACGCCCGGCTGATTTTTTGATTTATTGTAGAGATGAGGTCTCGTCAAGTTGCCCAGGCAGGTCTCGAACCCGTGGGCTCAGGCAATCCACTCACCTCAGCCTCCCAAAGCACGGGATTACAGGCTGAGCCACAGAGCCCGTCAATCAATATTCTTATTGCTAACCAATATATATCATGTTTGATAGTTGGGAACCTATTTAACTTAGCTCATGAGTTCTTTTTACATAAACCCATCAATCTTGATTGCTTTTTTGCTTTCTGGTATAATAAAATGTTTAGTGTTATCCTTACTATTTATCATTGTTTTTTTTTTTTAAATTAGTATTTTAATTCAGTTTCGGAAAAAGATGGTATAGAACTTGGATTAGAAAACATGAAATTAAGAGGTTTTTCTAAAAATGCAAGGGAAAGAACCATTAATACGCTAATAATAATTTTCTGGATCTTCCTTTTGTATCAAAAGCTATATATTTTCTCCCCTAATCCCCTGTTCCAAGAACTACCTAGCCCTCTTTATCTTCCTTAAGCTGAGACAAGCTAACTTCCCTCTCCCCCACATCTCTTCTTTCAATCACACTGTGTAGGTGTTAAAGACCTGGGCTTTGACCAATGAATAGAATTGTCCTTTAAGCCAGCAACCCACGGGCAGTGGCACCCAAAGCCTCACCCCCGGTCCCCAGGACAGAGGCCACAGAGCTGGCATTGTTTCTACTGTCTAGGGAAGAAAGAGCCAAAAGCTGACCCTCAGCATAAATCAAAGCCCAACATGGAGAGAATAAACACTCGTGGGCCCAGAGTTGGCTGCAAGCTGTGGGCAGGAAAAGGGGGTTTTCGCAGCCACTCCATCTTTAGAAATAAGGGGAAAATGAGGCCCTTTTCTACTACTGTGGTCTATAAGGTATCACTCCTGAGCTCCAAAGGGATCTGCAAGCACAAAAGGATCTAAACAAATAAGGAGAACTTTTCCCTGGCTGGAACTAAGTGGCAAACAGAAAGATGGGTCAATGTAATCATGTGTAGGAAGAAGATACCGGAACTTCAGCTCTTCACATGGCTGCCAGACCCACGGAGGATGACACAGTAAGAACCAAGACAGCCACTCCAGACTGGTATAGCTGGGGAATCTTCAGGGCTTTTCCTAGATCCCACATCAAGTGTCGGATTCCATTCCAGGTATGATACATGAGAGGGAAGACGAGGGCAAACTTTGCTGTGTGGATCAGAGCTGACCTCAGACTCAGGAACTTCACTAGTTCCAAATAAGATGTTCCCGGAGAGCAACAGGGCCGACAAGCCAAAAAGAGAGACCCCTGCACTCACGGCAACACCGGTGCCACAGTGGCAAATAGACATCGCCATGGGAAGAGACCAACTGTAGATAGTGATATGGGGGGATACAGGACGGTTTGAACTTGTGTTCTTATTCCAGAACTGCTCCATCTCTTCTTTGACTGTGGTTCCCAGAGGAACAGCATTTCTGATACAGAGCTGAGGACTAAGGTGGGCTCGGAGGCAATGATGGCCAACATGTGTCAGCGAGAGGGCAGCCATCTTGGGTTCCGGCCTGGACAAAAGTCTACCATTGTTTTTAAAGCAGAGAAAACACAAGCTCATATAAATTAACTTGGCCAAAGTTTTACAGCTAGTAAACAATGAGCCTGATAGTCTGACCGAAATTCACTTTATTCCTGAACATCAAGTCAAGTATCCATTAAAAATCCTTCTCCCCCCAAAATTTAATTCTTATTTAGCATTATTTAACTAATTCAAGCTTTGACTAATTCTGCTTTAAAGGAAAAAAAAACTAAAACTTTTTTATGTGCAATTTTTTTTGTTTTATACATTAAAAAGCCTACATATAACTTTATCTGTCCTTTCCATTTTAAGTTTAAGATAAACCTTGTTCTTCAACTAGGATTAATTGCCTTGCTGCTATCTCTAATTATATGAACTCTTATCCAGGATAGTGTCTTATTATTCTTGAGAACCTGGAGTTACTCTGTACATTCTTGTACCTATTTTATCTTCTTTTATCTTGTGGATTAAAAGAAGAAGCCAAGAGAAACTGGAGCAGACTTTAATATATTGCTTCATCCTTTCCAACCTTGAGAGTTGTTCTTTCTGCTTTCCTGATCTGAACATATTTCCAGTGCAGTGTTTTTTAACATGGAATGTGCATTAGAATAACAATTTTAAAATATATACTTTTGTGCTTAGTATCTGAGTCTATAGGGTTGATGGGGGGCTTACATTTCTATTTTTAGAGAGTTCTTCTGGTGAACTTTCAGAATAAATTTTTGATGCAGAAAAATATAAATAATAATGCAAAAAATATCTCTGTATTTAAAATATAGAATTTTTTCTTTGGTCCTTTAAAAAAAATACCAAGATCTACCTTTTATTGTGGCTAGCTCTAACAATAAATCTAGGTCTACAGCTTTTCCATGGAAGAGGTTTGTTCACATATTGAATGCCCCATTATGATAGCTCCTATGTGAGGTATTGGTTCGTAAAATCATCTAACTCTGGGAGGTGATAGGGCACTACATTTGTGAGGTTCCCTGGGACCACTAAGAGGTGGGTTTAATCAGGAGCATGAACACTTCCAGCAGCTATATGCCAAGTTCAGTTCAGAGTGAAAAGGCAAAAGCTCCTAGATCAGTTTTTCCCTGGTAGTAGTTTGCACACTTTCCCAGCATCTAGCTGGGGGGCTAGATGGGTCAGGCTTCAAACTAGCCTGCATTTGGGAGCCAATGAAGCAGGTAATTAGTAGCTCTCTAGGGAAGTGTAAATGGGTATATAAGCACTTCAGTGGCAATTGCCTGGGATCAGTGCAGAGCAAGAAGGTGATAATACCCAGCTCCCACTTTCTCCCTGGAAGGGGTTTGACTGTACATCAAATATTGTGACATTTCCAGCCCTTAATTATCTTCCATTGAGAACTGGTGGAGCAGCCTATTAGTAGTTCTCGGGGGAGCATGAATATAGGTTTATAGGAAATTCAGTTCCTCCTCATGGCTTGTACCAAGCCTCCAGCTATCTATCTGTCTCTGAGAGCAGATGGAAGCCTGGGTTGACAAAGAACAAAGCAACGGGTTGAAAGAATATGCGGTCTGAATGAGAGTGAAGTTATTTGCCACAGATCTTTGCTCCAGCTTAGTACTAAGATAGTGAGAGATAAAATCTAGCTACCAGTTTCCCCTGAGAAGACAAGGAACTCTAACATGCAACTTTTCCAGCAGCATCTTGGGGAACCTGATTCTGTATTGACTGTCTTGGGGGCACTATTATGACTTAGCATACTTAATTTTCTGAGGTCTACTAAGAACAAAGATGACTTTTTCTAATTTTTAATTTAAACAATTTTAGAGTTGTGGGGTTATGTGAGGATTTGCTACATAAGTATATTGCATTAAGTCATGGTTTGGGCTTTTAGTGAGCCCTCTCCCCCCAAAGTAGTGGACATGGTACCCAACGGCTGGTTGTATATTCTTTATCCCCCAACTCCTTCCTTAAGCAGTACCCAGCATTCCGTTTTTTCTGCCATTGTGCCCATGCGCCCAATGTTTAGTGCCCACTTATGAGTGAGAACATGAAGTATTCAGTTTTTTGTTTTTGTAGTAGTTCACTTACAATGATTGTCTCCAGCTGCATCTGTGTTGCTGCAAAGGACATGATTTTGTTGTTCTTCATGGCTGAACAGTATTCCATAGCATATATGTACAACATTTTCTTTATCCAGCCCTCTTTTGATGGGCATCTGGGTTGATTCCATGCTTTTGCTATTGTGAATAGTGATGCAATAAACATACATGTGCAGGTAAAGGGATTTATGTTCCTTTGGGTAGAGGAGTGGGATTGCTGGGACAAATGGTAGCTCAATTTTAGTTCTTTGAGAAATTTCCACATTGCTTTCCACAAAGGTTAATGTGAATTTACTTATCCTTTCAAACAACCAGTTTTTCTTCTCATTGATCTTTTGTTATGACTTTTTTTTTTGGCTTCTATTTCATTTAGCTGCAAATTTATTTAGATGATTTCTATTGTTCTACTGATTTGGGGATTGAATTGTTCTGATCTTTCCAGCTTCCTTAGTTATGACGTTAGACTGTTTACTTGAGATCTTTCTATTTTCGTAATGTGTGTTTGCAATGTTATAAACCTCCCTCTTTCATGGTATCCCAGAGATTTTGGTATGTTGTATCTTTGTTTTCATTTATTTCTAGGAATATTTTATTTCTGTGTTAACTCAAAAGTCCTTCAGAAGGATGTTATTTAATTTTCATGTATTTGTGTGTTTTGAACAGTTTCTGTTGGTGATGATATTTATTTAATTCTGCTGTATGGTCTGAGAAGATGCTTGGTATGATTTAAACTTTCTGAAATTTGTTCATGCTTGATTTATGTCCAAGTATGTGGTTGATTTTGGAGTAAGCTCCACGTGCTGACGAGAAGAATGTATATTCTGTGGTTGGGCTGAAGTGTTCTGTGGAGGTCTGTTAGATCCAACCAGTTGAGTGTTGAGTTAATTTTCTGGATTTCCTTGTTAGTTTTTGCCTCAACGATCTGTCTAAGGCTGTTAGTGGGGGTATTAAAGTCTCCAACTATAATTTTATGGCTATCTATGTCTTCTAAGTTTAATTAGCAATTGTTTGATAAATCTGGGTGCTCCTCATTGGGTGTATATACATTCAAGGTGGATATACCATGATGTTGGTTTGAGCTTTTTGTTATTATATAGTGCCCTTCACTGTCCTTTTAACTTTTATTGGTTTAAAGTCTGTTTTGTCTGAATAAGAATAACAATTCCTAGTCTTTTTTGTTTTCTATTTGCCTGGGTGATCTTTTACCAACCCTTTACCTTAAGCCAGTAGGTGTCGTTTTTAGTGAGTTGAGTTTCCTGAAGGCATGCTTCTTTATCTAATTTGCTACTCTATGCCTTTCCCCCCACCTTATTTTAAAGTTTATTACAAAGCGATAGTGATCAAAACAGTATGGCACTGACATGAAAAATAGATATATAGGCCAATGGTACAGAACAGAAAGATAGCCTCTTCAATAGATGGTGTTGGGAAAACAAATATCCACATGTGCAAAAAAAAAAGAAAGAAACTGGAGCCTTATCTTACATCATACACAAAAATAAACTCAAAATAGATTAAAGACTTAAACCTAAGACCTGAATCCATAAATTTCCTAGAAAAAAAAAATAAGGGAAAATCTCCATAACATCAGTCTTGGTGATGAGTTTTTGGATGTGGTACCAACAATCATAGGCAAGAAAAAGCAAAAATAAACAAGAAGGACTACATTAATCTAAAAATAGCCTGCACAGCGAAGGAAATAATTTTTTTTTAAAAATAAAAAGGCAAGTCACAGAATGGAAGAAAATATTTACAAACCAAATATCCAAAGTATACAAAAAACTCAATAGCAAAAAGCAAACAACCATGAGCAAAGGGCCTCGACTTAATAAGGTTTGTGTTGCTATAAAGAAATACCTGACGTTGGGTAGTTTATAAAGAAAAGAAAGGCTTATTTGGCTCACAGTTCCGATGACTGAAAAGTTTGATTGGGCATCTGTATCTGGTGAGGGCCTCAAGCTGCTTTCACTTAGGGGATCAGGTATATGCAGAAAACACGTGGTGAGAGAGAAAGCAAGAGAGAATAAAAGGTGCCAGGCTCTTTTTAATAGCTCTCCTGGGAACTAATAGCGAAATCACTCACCCTAGGAAAGGTACAAATCAATTTATGAGGAATCTCCCTCATGACTCAAACAACTCCCAGTAGGCCCTTCCTCAATATTGGGGATCAAATTTCTTTCTTTTTAAAAAATTTTTTTATTTTAAAGATGTGGAGTACATTTTAGGATTTGGTATACAAGTGGTCATTGTACAGGTAAATTTGGGCCTCCCTTTGGTCCCCACTTGCCTGGTTTGAGATTAGGTACCCTTATTGATGTTATATGCCCCCACTCATCCTCTGGCAGTTTCTAGCTACTGCCAATCCCTTTCTTATAGTATAATGATAAACGTCCAGGGTCTTCTTATGAGTAAGAACATGTGGCACTCAGTTCTTTGTTTCTGTGATAGATCACTGAGTATAATAGACTCTAAATCCATCCAAGTTGCTGTGAAGTCCATAATTTTGTTCTTCTTTGTGGCTGTTAACATTCCATCATATATATGTACCACTTTTATTTAATCCAGTCCAGTTTTGATGGGTACCACTGTTGGTTCCAATAAACATGCATGTGCAGGTATCTTTTTTGTAGAATGATTTAAGGTCCTCGGGATATATTCCCAGAAGGCGGATTGCTGGGTCGTATGGAAGGTCAATTTCTAATTCTTTTAGGAATTGCCACACTGTTTTTCGTAGAGGCTGAACTAGTTTGCATGCCCACCAAGAGTGTAGAAGTTTTCCCTTTTCTCTGCATCCTTGCCAGCATCTGTTGTTTTTTGTTTTATTAATGATGGCCATTCTGACTGGGACTAGGTGTTATCTCAATGTGGTTCTGATTTGTATTTCCCTGATGACTAATGAGGCTCATTACTTTTTCGTGTGTCTGCTGGCTGCCTATATACCTTGTTTTGAAAACTGTCTATTCATGTCTTTTGCCCACTTTTTAATGGGGCTGTTAGTTTGTTTTTTTCCTTTCAGCACATTTCAGTTCCTTGTAGATCCTGGATGTTAGGCCTTTGTCAGATCCAGTTGGCAAATATTTTTTCTCATTCTGTGGGCTGTCTCCCCACTCTCTTGATGGTTTCTTTTGCTTTGCAGAAGGTTTTCAGTTTAATGAGGTCTCACATGTCTATTTATCTCTTATGAAATGGACATCTGGGTTTTGATCAGGAATTGGTTGCCTACTCTGACTTCTATAAGAGTGTCTCCTATGCTTTCTACAATTCTCATAGTTTGAGGTTTTACATTTAGGGCTTTGATCCATTTAGAGTTGGCTTTTGTCTATGGTGATAGGTATGGGTCCTGTTTGAATCTTCTGCATGTGGTCAACCAGTTTTCCCAGCACCATTTACTGAATAGGTTCTCCTCTCCT
>CAUYQG010152913.1:0-15162 GCA_963574415.1 Tarsius wallacei
TATTTGCTGTTTTTCTTAAAGATTGTTTTTCTCCAGCCAGGCTCGGTGGCTCAGCCTGTAATCCCGCGCTTTGGGAGGCTGAGGTGAGTGAATTACCTGAGTCCGCGGGTTCGAGACCCGCCTGACCAACTTGGCAAGCCCTCTTCTCTAAAATTAAAAAAAAAAAAAAAAAAAGAATCAGCCGGGCATGGTAGCGCGTGCCTGTAATTCCAGCTACTCGGAAGGCTGAGGCGGAAGGATCGCCGGAGCCCAGCAGGTCGAGGCTGCGGTGGCTGGGAGCGGCCATGCACTCCAGTCTGGGTGAAAGAGTGAGACTCCAAGTCAAAAAAAAAAAAAAAAAGATTGTTTTTCTCCTTAAACTCAGTAATTGTGTGAGAATCATCTTGCAATCTAAATGATATATTGATATTGAATTACAGTCAATAGTAAATGTTTAATTGATAACAAAAGTAAAAATCAAAAGTCGTCATTTTGTTTTTGCTTAATTTGGCGTATCTATGACCTCCTAGAATAAGAGAAGTGGATAGGGCATCTCCACATTCTTTTACTGCATTTTTTCAACTACTACTTTTGTCAGCTTTCAGACTTAAGCAAAACAATCAAACCCTAGATACAGACAATTAAAGTGCTCAAAATGCAGTAATAACCTTATAAGTAAGTGAAACAGACAGTGTTATAATGATTTGAAAGACACTAAGGAATTTCTCCTACAGCTCCAGAAATTCTATCATTAAGCATTAATTGTTTGGGTGAATTGTTTTCTTTTCCCTGTTCCTCTACTCCCTCAGAACTTCCCTCTTTACCTGAAGATGTATCTTTCACTTTGCCATGAATTCATTTACCATAGCATTTATTTTTGAAAAAGGAAAAAAGAGAGAGTTTGGCAAGTCTGGATTCATAAGGAGAGAAAAAAGATGTTTCTTGAAAGTAAAAAGAAAAAGCAAACTTTCCTTTTTCATAATTTTGTGAAACCACCTCCTTTATATGACTTAAAATTAATTTTCAATTTTATCCCACCTTGGTGTTATAAAACTGAAATAACTTGTGTATTTAATGGGACCATAAAGAAAGGCAGCAGTCTTGTGCAAGAGAGAAGGCCTATTGAATAGTTCCTATTCTTTCTACCCTCTATTATAATACTGGCCTCCCAAACAAACAAAAAACAATCTCTGTAAATTAATGTATTCATTTAGGTTGTATCATGTGAAATTATCTCAAATTAGCCATTTGCCCCCACTGTTACATGAGTTACCTCTTTTAAATAAGACTGTGCATCATTATTTTTATTGCTATGATCATCCTCATTACTATTAGTGAATTTTGCATCCATTTTCAGGACCACATGCACTGATTTGTCAGGCTCTGTACCGATCCATGGAGGCAGACAGCCTCTCTGACAATGACCGTAACCCTTATAATACTCCTAGCCAATTGTGCAGGAAGTCATTCCCTCCCAATTTCTGCAATGAGCAACTTATTCCCCAAAGTGTGAGATTTGATTACCTTTTCTCAGCATGCATTCAGACAAATGTTATTATTGGTCATAAAATTATTCAGCCCAGTGACCTATGGTGACAGTGAATTTCACAAGGTGACTGCCTGCTGAGTGAAGCATCTCCTTTTATTTGTTCTAAATATTTTATATTATGGAGCTGGAAAAAAATAGGGGAATAACTTCAGACATTTAAAAATAGTACACCGGCATCAGGTTGGCAAGATTTTGAGATATATATTATCTTTCACTTGCCTTAATTGAGTAGATTTGTCAAGTTTAGCAATAAAATATAAGATACCTAGTTAAATTTGAATTTAAGATAAAAATGATTTTTAGTATAAGTGTGTTCCATGCAATATTTGGAACTTCATATTAAAAATTGAACTCTATGTTTATCTGAAATTCAAATATAACAATGTCTTTTGTATTTTATGTGGCAAGCTGTTTTCAAGGGATTCATTTTGCCTGTGCTTCATCAAAACCATTTATATTACTATAGTTTTTTTTCTAAATTATTGATTTAATTAACCTTTTAAAAATGCTATATACAAAGAAATGTTACACCTTGTCTAAGACTGTACTTTGAATCACTTAGAAGTTAGCTAGGGTGAAATGTTTGTTAGATGTAGCTTTAAGTTCAAATAATAAATCTATTGTTATAAAAGAAAGAGCATGGGCAAAAGAAAGACGAATAAGGCTTTACTTCCTTTTAATAGATTCATATAGAATGACACTGAGATATTAGCTTTGAACAAAAATGTCTACTTTCTTTTTCCTCCTTTCTTGGACCTATTCTTCTGCATGGATTTATATGTAACAATGCATAAATGCTGATCACTGCATCTAGATTGAACTGCCGCCCAAATGTAATTGTCACTATATAAGAAAATCTGTGTTGCACTGGAAGTATCATGGGGACACCTGCCCAGATGTTTGCACATCATGAGTCTTCATGCTGCACCTCTGGCTGGTAAGGATTATCTGTGGCGCCACACACACACACGCACACACACACACACACACACACACACACACACAAATATATATCCTTTCAGAAGAACTTGCTGAGCAAGGCAGCTCGCTTGCGTAGGTATTCTGCTAGCAGTGAATAAACCAGTGTGTACACATTCCTACAGTCACAAAAAAAGAAATTTTATTCCTCTTGAACAAAATTATTTAAGCAAAGCACTTGAAAAGATAAAATTCTCTGATATTTAGGTGGGAGAAAATGTATTTCAATGACTGTAAACCCTTTTGAAACACGGCTGGAGATCTTTCTATGGTGACTGCAAGACTGCAGTAATTGTGATATTGTCAGTGTGAAGTAAAATAGTCACAATAGAGCCTCTTTGGAATATGGCAGGGTAGACATTCTCAAAATTCCCTAGAGAAATCTAGACACCTGTGTGAAATTTTTTTTGTCAGGTGTACTCCCTATATCAACTTAAGCTTTAACTGAAGAAACCAATAAATTACTCTGAGCACAGGATGTTGAGTACTTCATAAACATAGAACATAATCATTCCCAGTCCTGACTCAAAGTAGACCCAAGAAGAGGCATAGTTGGGCCCCAATCATTTCTTTTGTGTGAGATTTGGGATTTCTATATTGCTCTGAATCTACACAATTCTATTTTAGTATAAAAAATAGTTATCAAACAGAACAATGCATCATGCATATAGTGGTGGATGTTATTGAAAAGAGATGAAAAGTAGAATGACACTCTTTACTGTAAGTGTAGCTGATATTATGAAGAGGCCTATGTGTGTATGATGCTATGTAGACCTATGTGGAAAGGTTTTAAACAATCATAGTTCTCTTCTATAGTGGGTTACAATCTAAAACCGGACAATAGGAAGCTCAATATTGAAAGAAGTCCTTAGAAATAGCTAACTAAATACCTCAAAAATTTCAGCACAAAAGAAGAAAAACATAACACTTTTATTCTCTTCCTCTTTGCTTATGAAACAATAATTATAGCTACTCTTTATTCAGGGCATACTGTGGGCTTTGTATACATAATTTCTACTGCCCTATCATTGTAAGAGATAGTGCAGGTAAAGATGAAATATCGATTTTCTTATTTTACAAATGGTTTCTCATTTGAGTTCAAATAATATACAGATGCTCATCAGTTGACAGATGGGGTTACATTTTGATGAACCCATCATGAGTTGAAAATACTTCAAATCGAAAATGCATTGAATACCCTGATAAACCCATTGTGAAGTAAAAAAAAAAAAAAATCATGTCAAGCTGTCATGCGTCCAAATACTCCTCCAAGTATGATGGAGTTTCCTCCCAATAAACCCATGATAAACTTGAAAAATTTATGATCAGCAAAAGTTGGGAACCATCTGTTTTACATGATAGCATCATGAACAAAAGAAAGGCTGGAGTTCTTATAGCTTTTTGTGTTCTTCCTATAGGCCATCTGCCGTTGGCAGGACATTTTTAACTCTCTTATCTCCTCTACTCATCTTTAAATGTGAAGATATGTTTGGTCCTATTCAATATATTCATACCCCAGTAGTCCTTTCTGAAAGTGTTCCTTACATTAAATGATTAAGTAAATACTGAAACTTTTGGTTAAAAATCCTTTATCAGGTTTTGGTTACTGTGAATAGATGCTGAATACTTTGGAACAAAGAAATGCTTAATCTTATTTATCATTCCTTCTATTAACTTAATATCTCCTTTTCCTTAGTATTTATTCTATTTGATTGCATACCAAAAAATCCTTTCCTACGTCATCTTAGTTTTATTTTTACTCTCCTTCACAATGTAGTCTATAACATTCTTTCATACTTAATCAGAAAAGATAATAATTTTCTTCAAATTTGAATTCTAAACTCAATTTCTGACTTCAGAGAATGTCAACTCAAGAAACATGATGGTGATAGTTGTATCTTGATTAGTAACTGTTTTTATGTCAGTTTGGGCTTCTGTGTCAAAATGTCGCCGGGCTCGGTGGCTCAGCCTGTAATTTCGCACCTTTGGGAGGCTGAGGTGAGTGAATTGCCTGAGTCCCAGGGTTTGAGACCCACTGGCCAACTTGGCGAGATCTCATCTCTACAATAAATCAAAAAAACTAGCCGGGCATGGTAGCCGGGCATGGTAGTTCCAACTACTGGAAGACTGAGGCGGAAGGATCGCCGGAGCCCAGCAGGTCGAGGCTGCAGTGGCCGGTAGCGGCTACTGCACTCCAGTTTGGGCGACAGTGAGACTCCAACTCAAAACAAACAAACAAAAAAGTCATAGACTTGTTGGCTTAAAAAACAAATACTTATTTCTCACAGTTCTGGAAGCTAGGGAGTCCAAAATCAAAATGCTGGCAGATTCAGTATATCTTGAAGGCTCACTTTCTAGTTTTGAGATAGCAGATTTCTTGCCATATCCTAACATAGTGAAGAGAGAGTGCTCTCTTCTCTCTATTTCTGTTTTATAAGGACATTATTTTTATTAGGAAAGTCCCACCCTGATAATCTAACCCAAATTTACTGACTTCTCAAAGACCTCAATTCCAAATATCATCACACTGGAGATTAAAGTTTCAGCATTTGGTGTGGACACAAGCACTTAGTCAACAGCAGGAACATAAGAGTTAGGACTGAAGGCTACTTCACATGACATCACAAACTGGAAGTTGAAAGTCATTTACTCAAGGCACAAAAGTAGGAAGCTAAGGGGTAGAAAGATAAACTAGAGGAGATAAAGCAAGGGATGGATTATTGTTAGTTAACCAGATAAATGTTGTTAAACCTCAAAGTATGCCTTAATTTTCTGATTCTAGGTGTGTGAAAAGATAATGTGTCCAAAGAAGATTGTTTGTACACAGGTGGTGCCAAATATTTTTAGACAGACCCATGATTTTATTAATATATGATAAAAAGTTTAAAAATATGTTACAGGTATGTGTGGATTATTAATTTAAATTTATACTATTTTCTAGAGTAGATTCTTTTAGAACTTGTTTTCATTATTGCACTCTCAAGAGACTTTTTTTTCTTAATCACACATTTTCATAAAATTTTAATGCCTCAGATATATTGAATAACTATTTATGTACTAATTCCATTTGGAGAACCACAAACCATCATAATATCTAGGATGCTTTTCAACGCCAAGAACCACTTTCTCTATCTCAGGGACAATATAGCCTCAGTTACGAAGGAATGTTCTCAAGTGAAGAACTTAAATAAAATGACTCACACATTTAATATTCTTTGAATCTAAACATCTAACCTTAACATCGAAAGCCTCTCAAGTTGTTTTTCCAATTTATTTTCCAACTTTATTGAAGTATTTTAAAAGCTATTTTTCATAAGCAATGTTTTAGGCGATCTTGAGTGTGTAATTTTAAACCTAGAGGAAACCAAAGAGGTATATATTTGAAGGCATTTTGGGGTGCACTGTTACCTACCACTTTGACCTTTGCTGACTCTAAACGAGCCAGATTGACTTTCTGACTCCTCCTTACGTTTTAATAAGCAATGTCTTTTTTAATCCAGAACAGTGTCTCTCTTCTCTCCTTTGTCATGTCATTGACTTGGAGCAGAAACTGGGTTAGCTGTTCTGTGGAATGTCCTAAATTCTGAATTT
The DNA here is from genome assembly GCA_963574415.1 of Tarsius wallacei. Lineage (NCBI taxonomy): Eukaryota > Metazoa > Chordata > Mammalia > Primates > Tarsiidae > Tarsius > Tarsius wallacei. The sequence continues at coordinate 6,098 of CAUYQG010152913.1, forward strand.
GTAAGTATACTATTTTAAAGTATATTTATTTAGTTTCTCTACCTTCTATATTTAATAAAATGAAAAGCCTTATTTTAAAGTTTTGGTGTTGATTCAGGTGTGAATTTTTTTTTTTTAGAAAAAACATCCTAAGGAGTTACTGACTATGTTACTCTGTGCTTCATGTCAGAAAGCATATAGCTCTACCTTGGCAAGATAGCAATGGAACGGGTCAGAGTGTGAGAGTTTCTGCATGAGGGCCTGCCTTAGTTCACCCAGTTCTGAGCAGCCTGCATCCTAAGACTGAGGGATGATCTCTGCATCCCTCTAAGACTGACCATCCTTTGCCCAAATAGGATGCTCTAAGAGCAATGATACAGAGAGACAGACACCCCACCCCCACACCAGACCAAACACAGATGAGTGCAGAGTGAGAGATCTAGCAGTAGATGAGTTGGAGTGAGTCCAGATCTGATTCACTCCTCTTCCCCCAGTAGTCCACGGGGTGTCTGACCCATGTTGAGGGCTTCTCCATCTGCTGGCACTGGCACTGAGAGCAGTGGGGAGGTTCTCCCGAGCTTGTTCTCTACCACCAGGAGCCAAAAGCAGCTGGGCTGGAGACACACAAATTTAAAAAAAAGGAATGTGAAATTTTAGAAATAGTCACAAGAGGGAGCTCTTTTTCTTCTCTTTTTAATTTACTTTTTATTTTAATTTGCTTTTTATTTTTATTAATTTTTTGCTCACTCTTTCCATATGTGACTTCTGATGTGATTTGTCCCTTTTTCTTCCTCTTTTTGAGTGGGTAAGGGTATCTTCATTTTTTCTTTTTTTATTTGTTCATTTTTTATTCATTTGTTTATCTGCTAACTCGCTGCATGTTCGTTTTCCTTCTTCTCCTTCTTTCTCTTCATCTTCCTTTCTTCTCCCTTCTTTCTTTGTCTGTTCTTTTCCTTTCTCTTATCTCATTTTGTTTTCAGGTGGTATATATACTCTCTTACCACATGGACATATTGTAAGGTGGTGGAACGTGGGTTCCAGAGGGTCCACACCCCAGTCAGCAGATACTGCAATCTGCAGGTAGCTTCAGACTGTAGCACACTCCATTAAACCTTAATCAGATATCAAAACTCCAAAAAGACAGCACAGTCCCCCACCGCCAGCCCGGCTTCAAAATTGAACAAATCCTGAGACTCTACCTAGGGAAGAATAGGACATTGAGTAAACAGAAAGCTCTCTTTCCTCTCACTGAGCAACAGATTAAAGAGGAGGAAAAAAGAGGGGAATCTATAAAAAATGAAGAAGAATCAATGAAAGAACACAAATATACCTCAGACCACTGGAAAAACAGCACCTGATATTACAGACTTTGGAACTCAAGAGCCCCCAGAACAACTGGTCTCGAATCACAACCCAGATATCAAGTTATTGGTAGAATAAATAGAAATGAGAAAAGACAAGATGAAAGAATGAAGGAGTTGATAATGGAAATCACCAATAAAAAATACAATAAACAAAAATAAATAACAAACTGACAAGCACGAAAGCAGAATTAACCAAGCAGAAGAAAGACTCTCAGAGCTTGAAGACCAAAATATGGAACTAACCCAATCTGTTAAAAATATAGAAAGGAGGCTTAAAAAGACAATATAGCCTTCAAAAGATGTGAGATTGTATTAAGAGACTGACTTTGTCTGATTGGTGTCCCTGAAACAAGAAAGAAGAATGAGAGCACCCCACAACAAACATTCCATTAGGTCATCCAAGAAAACTTGCTGTATCTCATCAGAGGTATGAAAATCCAAACACAAGAGATTCAGAGAACCCCCTCAAGGCACCAAATTAGAAGACTAACTCCAGGACACATAGTAATTCAATTATACAAAGTAGGTATAAAAGAAAAAGTTCTAAAGGCATTGAGAGAGAAAGCTCAGACCATCTACTGGGAAAGACCAATTAGAACAGCAGCAGACTTATGTACAGAAACACTATAGGTCAGAAGAGACTGGAGTCCAATCTTCAAAGTTCTCAAAGATAAACAATTCCAACCAAGATTTTCCTACCCAATTAAGCTAAGCCTCATCAGTGATAGAGAATGAAAATCCTTTCCAGACATTAAATTCTTAAAATTTTATGCTGCCTTCAGACCAGTTCTACAAGAGATGCTTAAGAGGGTATTAAGCAAAAAAGAAATTAAAAAAAAGATCAACCACATCCTTTCCAAGAATCCAGGAAAACAGAGAACCAATTCAGCATATGTCATGATGGCAAAACTGAAAACACATACAGATATCAACCCCCAAAATAAAAGAAGACCAGCAGACAAATAAACAAACAACACCAACAAATAACTTTATAAGAGCCTCTTGGCAGGGATAAACTCTCACATCTCATTAATTAGATTGAATGTGAATGGAATAAATGCACCTCTGAAAAAGCATAAAATGGCAAACTGAATTAAGAAAAAAATCCAACAACTTTACAATATGCAGACTACAGGAAACATATCACTGCAAATGACACTGACAGACTAAAAGTTAAAGGATGGAAAACAAGTATTCAGGTGAATAGAACACAAAGAAGGGTAGATGTTGCAATATTAATACCAGATTAAAACAACCTTTAAGTTATCAAAAATTTATAAAGATATGGAAGGGCACTACATAATGAAAAAAGGTCCAATCCATCAACAAGAAATATCCAGCTTAAACACATATACATCCAACACAGGAACACCAGCTTTCATAAAGCAACTATTTAGAAAACTAAGAAAAGGTATTGACTCCAACACTATCATAGCTAGGGACTTAAATATCCCACTAGCAACACTAGATATATCATCAAGGTAAAAAATTAAAAAAGATCTGGAATCTCAACTTGATGTTTGACCACATGGACTTAATAAATACCTACAGAACACTCCACCCAACGACCATGGAATATACATTCTACCTGCCACCACATGGAATGTACTCCAAGATTTACCACATCCTCAGACATAAATCAAGCATAAACAAATTTCATAAGATCAAAATACTGACATGCACCTTTTCAGACAACAGTGGAATAAAAATAAATAGCAACATCAACAAAATTCTCCCAAAACTTACAAAGACATGGACACTAAAAAGCATGACGCTCAACAACTTTTTGGTCAACACAGAACTCAAAACAGCAATTAAAGATTCCTGGAAACAAATGAAAGTAAAGACATATCTTACCAAAATCTCTGGGATGCCATGAAAGGAGTACTAAGAGTGAATTTATATCTCTCCAAACACATATCAAGAAAATAGAGAGATCACAAGTTAACAGCCTAACAAATCACCTAAGTGAGCTGGAAGAACAAGATGACCAATACCTTAACTTCGGCAGAATCATTTAGTTCTCCAAAGCAAAAAACCAAATATGGGACATAGAAGACAAAAATATCATTGAAAAAAATCATTGAAACAAAAAGCTGCTTTTTAAAAAGGATAAAAAATATTGATGTACCCCTAGCCAGACTGACCATGAATAAGAGAAAAAGCCCAAATACACATAATCAGAAATCCAAAAGATCAAGTCACAACTGACCTCAAATAAATAAAAAAGATTATCAGAGACAGCTATGCATGCCAGTGTGAAAACACACTCGAAAACCTAAATGAAATGGAGGACTTTCTGACATCACACAACCTCCCAAGGTTGAAACAAAAAAGAAATTGGAACCCTAAATAGACTAATAACAACCTAGGAAATTGACTCCATCAAAAGAAACTACCTACAAAAAAAGCCCTGGAACAGATGGCTTTCCAGCAGGATTCTACAAAGCATACAAGAAGGAGCCAATACCAATCCTATTGAAAGTATTCCAGGCAATTGAGAAAGACAGAACTCTCCTCAAATCATTTTATGAAGTTACCATCACACTGATATCCATCAGGGTAAAGATCCAACAAGGAAAATGAGCTACAGGCCAAATCCCTGATGAACATAGATGCAAAAATTCTCAACAAGATTCTAGAAAATCATATCCAACAACACATCTCAAAAATCATCCATGATTATATCATTAGATGTAGAAAAAGCCTTAATAAAATCCAGCACCTCTACTTGATAAAACCCTTAAACACCTAGACACAGAGGGAACATACCTCAAAATACTAACGGCCATCTATGATAAACTAACAGCCAACATTTTGCTAAATGGACAGAAAATGGAAGCATTTCCCCTGAAAACCAGAACAAAAAAAGACTGCCCAATCTCATCCCTTCTGTTCAACATAGTGTTAGAAGTCATGGCTAAAGTAATCAGACAAGCCGGGTTCGGTGGCTCAGCCTGTAATCCCGCGCCTTTGGGAGGCTGAGGTGAGTGGATTGCCTAAGCCCGCGGGTTCGAGACCCGCCTGGGCAAGCGAGACCTCATCTCTACAATAAATCAAAAAATTAGCCGGGCGTGGTAGCACTTGCCTGTAGTTCCAGCTACTTGGAAGGCTGAGGTGGAAGGATCGCCGGAGCCCAGCAGGTCGAGGCTGTGGTGGCCGGGAACGGCCACTGCACTCCAGTCTGGGCGACAGAGTGAGACTCCAACTCAAAAAAAAATAATAAATAAAAAAAATAAAGTAATCAGACAAGAGAAGGAAATAGGGGTATCCAAATAGAAGAAGAGGAAGTTAAGTTATCCCTCTTTGCTTATGATAAGGTTCTATACCTCAAAAAATCCAAGAGAATCTGTCAAAAATCTCCTTTCACTGACAAAGGACTTTGTAAAGTCCCAGGGTACAAATTAAATGTGCAAAAGATAGTGAAGTTCTTTTTTTTTTTTTTGAAAAAGCAGGATTTATTGAGAGGACAGAGGAGTTCCCACAGTAGGAGAGGACCCACAGGGGTTGCCCAACAGTCACATTCTTATATACTAACAACAAACACACAGAAAACCAAATATAAAGCACAATTCCATTCACAATAGCCTCAAAAAAATGAAATACCTTGGCATTTTCCTAACCAGAGAAGTGAAAGACCTTTACAATGAAAACTACAAAACACTGCTCAAAGACACAAAAACATTGAAAAATTTTGCATGCTCACAGAATGGAAGAATTAACACTATTAAGATGTCCATCCTACCAATGACAATCTACAGATTTAATGCATTACCCATCAAATTACCAACATCTTTCTTCTCAGAACTGGAAACTGCAATACAGAAATTAATATGGAAACATAAAAGATCATGAATAGTCAAAACAATCCTTAGGAAGAAAAACAAAACAAAATAAAACTCAATGTTGGAGGTACCACTATTCCAGACTTTAACCTCTACTATAAGGCTACAATAATCAAAACAGCCTTGTATTGATACAAGAACAGGCATATAGACATTCTGGAAGTAAAATCTCAATTTCTCAACCAACGCATCTTCAACAACCACTGGGGAGAGGAGAACCTATTCAGTAAATGATGCTGGGAAAACTAGCTGCCCACACACAGAAAATTGAAACAGGACCCTTACCTATCACCACACACAAAACCAGCTCTAAGTGGATCAAAGAACTAAATGTATAACCTCAAGCTATAAGAATCCTAGAAAACTCAGGAGACACCCTAATGGAAACTAGAATAGGCAACCTATTCCTAATCAAAGCCCCAGATGCCCATGCTTAAGAGATAAAATAGACAAATGGGACAAACTGACAAGCTTCTGCAAAGCAAAAGAAGCCATCAAGAAAGCAGGGAGACAGCCCAGAGAATGGGAAAAAATATTTGCTTACTGTATACCTGACAAAGGCCTAACATCCAGAATCTACAAGGGACTCGAACGTGCTGGATGGAAAAAACAAAAACAAAAGCCCTAATAAAAAGTATGCAAAATATATGAATAGACTCCTCTCAGAAGAACATATATGAGCAGTCAAGAAATAGATAAAAAATTATTCAGCCTCACTAATAAAAATAAATGCAAATTGAAACCACACTGAGATACCACCTAACTCCAGTCAGGATGACCATCAACAGTAATACAAAAAACAACAGATGCTGGAGAGGATGTGGAGAAAAGGGAATACTTCTACACTGTTGGTGGAAGTGTAACTAGTACAACCTCAGCGGAAAACAGTGTGGCAATTCCTAAGAGATCTAAAAATTGACCTTCCATACGACCCAGCAATCCCTGTCTGGGTAAATATCCAGAGTAACTGAAATCATTCTATAAAAAAGACACCTGTACATGCATGTTTATTGCAGCATTATTCACAATAGCAAAAACATGAAACCAATCGTGATGCTCATCAAAAGTGAACTGGATAAGAAAATGTGGTACATGTACATGATGGAATATTACACAGCCATAAAGATAGACAAAATTAAGGACTTTGCAGCAACTTGAATGGATTTAGAGTCTATAATTCTCAGTGATCTATCACAGAATTAAATATCTGATTATCACATATATTTACTCATAAATGGATCTGAACATTTATTATAGTACTATAAGAAAGAGATTGGCAGTAGTGGGACACTGCCAGGGGAGGGGAAAATGGCACATGATATCAATGAGGGTATTTGATTTCAAACCAGGTGAAGTGGAGACCAAAGGGAGGCCCAAACTTTACCTATATGATGATCACTTATGTATATAACCCTGAATTGTATCCCACATCTTTAAAATAAAAAAATTAAGAAAGTATATAATATCTAATTATATACCACTTCCAGTGATGATTAATCAGAGAGTTCTTGTACCAAGAAACTGATATCTCATATTAGAATTATTCAAAGAAATAAATATTATATACTTTGGGTGAGAGAGTGACAGATAAATGGTAGAGAGAGAACAATAAATAAATAAATGAATAAATACATTAATGAATGAAAGAATGAATAAATAAATAAACAAATATAAATAAATAAATATTAGAGAAAGTGGTTCAAGTGGTAATGGAGTTCCAAGACCGGTAGTCAGCAAGGGGATCCAAATTTGCAACAGTATAACATAGCATGGGGACAGTAGAATATGCCATATTGTCAACCTTCAGGCTCTCCATGCCCTACTATGAAAATATGTATGTTTGCACAGCTAGTATAGAGTGTAGTAGACTGGATGGTTCTTGGACAGAGGTAGTGTGCATGTAATTTGTCATTATTATTGCCTGGAAGGGGAAGTCTATAATAATAGCATTGTTTGGGTTTTCTTCCTAACCCCTCATTTCACTCTTCTTTGCATGTTTTTCATTCTTTATTCTGACTATTAATGTCTTTTAAACCTCATTTAGGATCTAATGAATTCTACAGTTATATTTCCTGCACAGCTATGCCTTTTGAAATAAATAATTATGAGCTGATTTATTAGTTTATCTATTAATTTTTTCACTATTTATTAAAATAAAACTGTGTGCTAGGCATTGTTCTAAATTTTAGGAATACAATAATGATCAAAATTAAAAGTAGTCTTCTCATGTGGTTTTTAAAAATCATCTTTTATCTATTTTTTATCTCTTTGCTTTTGTTCTGAATACTGGGTAATTTTCTTTGATATTGTTTTCATTATTTCTATGAAATAATTTTTATACACCTAGTGAGGCATTTTTTTTTTCAAGTATGTTGACTGTCAGTAGTGGTTGTTTGTTTCCGCAAGTGTTTTATTTTCAAATTTTTGACACTCTGTCAGTACTATCTGCATAAAAGGATGTCATTCTAGATCAGTTTTATGTTACCTATGGGACCCATGAATCCCAAATGAGTCACAGGGCTGTCACTAGTGTTTCTTGGCTAGAAAGTCTGCCAAATTTCAATTCCCAAATGCTAAATTTTTTAAAAATGTAAGATTGAGTTTTCAAAGTCTCTGAAAAACCTTAAAAAAATCCAGATCTAAAAAACAGATAAGCTCTTTAATTGCAGTTTTATTTTGTGGTGAGGGTATTTACCTCATTCATTTTTTATTTCTTCCTGGGTATGCAGCCCTTTGAGTATCAAGGTCACCACTGTCATAACCTCTTGTGAATCCAAACAAAACTCACAGCAATTAGAAAAATCCAAGTTAAAATCACAACAAAATAAGAGAACACACTATTAAGTATTTGAGTTGATGCTGAAGCTGAAACATAATGGAGAGAGAAGCTCTGTTGAAGTACTGTAAAATTTTTGTTATCATTATTAAACAATTAAGCCATTTAAAAAAGTATATAAAATAAGGCAATAAGTCCTCCGAATATCACACATGCAGATTAAGCATTAACTATTATCAGAAAAGTGAAAGTTTTCTGTGAAACTCTTCTAAGTTGTTTTTATCTTATTCTATTCAAACATAACCATGATTCTGAAATTGGCATTTGTAAATTACATGGAGATTTTATACTTTTACAATGTACTAATATGCCCCCCAAATATGCATATTTTCTTATAATCGTAACATACAATGTGTATCATTCTAAAATTTTAATTAGTAAATAAATTATGAGATTAAATCAGCATACATAGTCACATATTTTCATTGTCCATAGTGTACTTTATTGTTTGAGTACACCATAGTTTGTCAATCATTTTTTCCTGTTTATGGACATTTACTTTGTTACCACATTTTGATATTAAATGCAAAGATCCAAAGTACATTCTTAAACAAGTCTCCTTGTATACAGGGGTTTCTGTGGTATTTATACCTAGTGATTGCTGACTTCTACAGTACATAAATTTTAAACTTTACTAGCTATTTGTAAATTACATTCTAAGGGTTTTTTTTTTTTAAATCAACTTGCACTTACAAACCAACAATGCATGAAGTTTTTTTTTTGTATTATTCCACATAGTATCAACATGGTATTGTCAGACTTCAAATTGTATCAATATGATGAATATAAAATAGTATCCTTGTTGTGGTTTTAACTTGTATTTTCCTAATTGCTGTGAGTTTCACCATTTTGAAATAATTGTTTGTTTGTTTGGATTTCATCTCCTTTTCATAGCTAATTATGTGTTTTAATCACTTTTTCCATTAAAATTTCTATTTTATTTATTATTTTTAAGTTCTTTATTAATTCAAAGATTGTGAATATTTGTCCCTTATTTTGCAAGATTGTATCACTAAGATGTTTTTAATTTCAAAGCAATCA
>CAUYQG010152916.1:0-24301 GCA_963574415.1 Tarsius wallacei
GCGCGCCTGTAATTCCGGCTACTCGGAAGGCTGAGGCGGAAGGATCGCCGGAGCCCAGCAGGTGGAGGCTGCGGTGGCCGGGAGCGGCCACTGCACTCCAGTCTGGGCGATCGAGTGGGACTCCAACTCAAAAAAAAAAAAGAAAAGGATTGGCAGTAGCAGGCAACTACCAGGAGGGGGTGCGGGGAAGTGTGATTGGCAGTAGTGGGAACCTGCCTGGGGAAGGGGGGGCACACCTCATCAACAAAGGTACCTGCATAATGAACATTTGTATATCTAACCCTGAATTGTACCCCATATTTTTAAAATAAAACACACACACACACACACACACATACACACACACACACACACACCCCTTTGCCTAATGAACTGCATAAATAATACTTTCTTCTTCCTGGTCGGGCCTAGGACTGCTTGTCTGTGCTGCTCAGTTTATCACTTTGCGGGGCACAACATGTGTTGTTCTTTATTGGCATGTGTGTGGACCTCATTCCTGCATTAGACTGAAAACATCCTGAGGAGAAGGCCCATGGTTCATCTGCCACCACTGCCCCTCTCTCAGTACTGCCCAGAGTGGGGCTGAGCACACACACAGCACATGTTCAGAAAAGACACCTAAGACAGTGCATCACCCTCTGCTGACTGTGGCCCTCATGGTCATCAGACTTTCTGTTTTGGGCCCCAAAGACAATGACCAGGATCATTGCCAGCCATGGCAGTGATAGCTCAAGTTCTTCATGCTTGCTGAGACAACCTGTGGCTCATATTGTGGAAGCTGTTACAGGGAAGGCAAGCTCAGGTAATATGGCACTCCGTGACCCCAGTTAACACTAGAAGAGGTAGTACTTGGGGGTGGCCTGGGCAGAAGGCAGAGGGTCCAGGTTTGGCCAGGGTGATACTTGAGGTAGGACAGGATGCTGGAACATTCTCAGTCATATCACTTCATGTGTCAAGCCAGAGGCTTGGAGCTGGGACAAACAGCCCTTGCATGGGAAGGAACAGTAGGTGGCTTTACTGTCCTATATACAGCTCAGAGCAGTCTCAGGGATGGACAGTCCTTACTCTCAGGAAGGATAGAGCACTGAGCTGGGAGTCAAGAACCTGGTTCTAGTCTTGTCTCAATTGCTCCTAGGTCATGCAGCCTTGGCAGTCCTTCCCATGTCTGGTCTGTAGTCCATATAAAGAATAGGCTGGGCAGGCTCTTCTCAGAGGTCCCTACTAGCTGGAACATTCCAGAATTTTAGTAATGACAGATGCTGCCTGACGTGCCTAATAGCGCTCACGTGGGACTTACCATGCCTTTGATGAGAGCGAGTGGGCTGACACCTGTGCTGGTGGGCTTGAAGCGATCGCATTGTCCCAGGTCTCTTTCAGTGGATATTTCTGTCGCCACATTTCCCGTCCTCGTCTTAACGGTAAAGTGAGTGGAGCAGTTTCCATACACTGTATCCTATAGGAGCAGAAGATATAACCGGGTACATTCAACATGGGAGACATCCTTAGGTCATTGGGAGGGGTGGAAAGGGAGCCTGGGGGAAGAGGTGAAAGGAATATAGACTTGAGAGGAATCTTCCTTCATCTTAGGTAGAATGGCTTTGCTGGTGACTGGCCAGCCTGAATTGGGAGAGAGAACACCGGCAAAGGGCGAGTCTGCAGCAAGGCCTCTGCAGAATACATCTCTGTATTCTCCAAGTATAGTGTAGTCAGTAGCAAAAACATGGAACCGACCATGCTGCCCATCCAAAGAGGACTGGATAAAAAAATGTGGTACATATACTTGATGGAATGCAGCTATAAAGAAGAACAAAATCATGAACTTCACAGCAACCTTGATGGACTTAGAGTCTATAATATTAAGTGATCTTTCACAGAAACAAAGAATTGTGCATCACATATTCTCACTCATAAGTGGACCTTGAACAATTATCATAATACTATAAGAGAAGGATTGGCAATAACGGGAAACTGTCGGGAGGTGGGCAGGGAAGTGGGATTGGCAATAGTGGGAATCTGCCTGGGGAAGGGGGGGCATACCTCATCAGGAAGGGTACCTGCATAATGAACATTGGTATGCCTAACCCCGAATTTTACCCCACATCTTCAAACTAAAAAAAATTAAAAATTAAAAAAAGTATAGTGTTGTATAGAAATTAGAACAAAGCAAGGGCAGAAAAGTATTCATAAAACTGAAGTAAAGTAAATTTTCTCTTAGATTGAAACCTGAAATTCTTAAAGAACACTGGCAATATATACTATTATTTTCAGTGTTTAAAATATACACAGGCTTTACTGTGTTATACCATGTAGGAATAGGACAACAAAAGCAAACAAAAGGGCAATCTCCTAGGGTCCCTTTCCACTGTGGGAGCTTTTCTGTCTTCTTAATAAATCTTGCTTTCTCAAAAAAAAAAAAAGCAAACAACAGCAGGGTGGGGTGGTCAGGACTCCCCAGTAGCTGCTTTAAAATTAGGTCCAGTTGGATCAGCCTGCTCGGCATGATCTGTCAGTGAGCCCAGGAGACAGAAGGAGTGTTGGACATTCATATTTCACACCAAGATGGGGCTTTCTTTATATTCAGAGGGACTGGTCTCTAACATGCGAAGATGAGTTTCAAGGGCCACAGGTTATCAGCTTTCTAAATTCTCACCAGAAACAACACTTGCTTGGCCTCTTCTGTCTCCGGGGGAACCAGAAGGGCAGAAATGATACCCCTCTTGATGTTCAGGATGTGTTGAGGTTCATCTTTCTCTGGGTATAGAAAAACTTGCTTCCCCTGCGGAATGGTCAGCTTGAGCTCATACCTGTCCCGGAGAGAGGGTGGTCACAAAATGTCATCTCTTCATCATAACCCTGTGAGAAGTAAGCTGGGCAGCTTTGTAGCCTCCTTTTCACCTAATTGTTCTTCTCTGGGCATCATTTCTTTATAAACACATTTACCCATAGACATACATTTCCGAAAGTATGCACAAAGATGTGTGTCTTTGGTGGTCTTCGATTGCTTTTCCTCTTTTGCTTGGCTCATCTGCCCTGCTCTGTCTCCCCCACCATGCCAGTCTGTCCCCACCCTCCCCACACGGACACCCCAATGGGTGTTCCGTTTGTCTCTCCATACCCATACAGTCCTACACAAATGTGGGTGGCTGCAAACATAGCCATGTAACAATTTTGTCATTGTTTGTTTCATACAAATGACATTGTATTATGCCTACTTTTCTTTATCTTGCTTTTCTTAATTTTTTAAATTATACTTCACAAAAATCTTCCTCTGTCATCTGGTATAGCTCTAACAGATTCTTTTTTAAAGAGCTGCATACCATTCCCTTTGATGCCTATATATAATTTGCTCAGACATTATCCCATTTGATAGCATTAGACTTGTCTCTTTCTGGAATTTTTTTTTTAAACCACACAATACCAAAATAAACATCCTTATGCATTGATCTTCACACATCACTGCTTTTATTTTCATGCGCTAGAGTTCCAGAGACTGAAATTGCTGTGGTAAAGTATATAAGTATTTTAAATTGGAATAAATATTGCCTAATGGTTCTTTTTTCCACCAGCAGAGTATGAGCACACTTCCTCACCGGCTTGCTAGCAGCAGGTGCTGTTTTGAAGCTTTGCAGTCTGATAGGTAGAAGGGAATAAATATCTTGTTGTGATGCTAATTTGCATTTCCTCACGACTAGCAAACTTGAGCTCCTTTTCATGCATTTGTTGGACATTCACTCTTTTATATAGTGTCAGACCATGGCTGAAGCCAATGTGGACTTTGGTCTTGGAGTCTTCCCTCTGGGGACTCTGGGTTTCCCAGGACCTGGCTGCAGCTGCTCTAGTTAAATCACAAGGAGGAAAAGGAGACAGGCTCATCCCCTACAGCTTTATACCCTCTCAGAAAGTTCCAGACATGCAGGTGCAGGCCTGGAAAGTTCTCCCAGTCAAGAGCGGGAGTCTCTCCCAATAGGACATCCCTCTTCCTCATACACATCTAGGTCTCAGAGAAAATGAGGTGTACGAGAGAAAGAAGCATGAAAGCCTGTTTCACAGAGAAAGAACTAGCACCTGAGCCTAATGTTTAGCAAGTCGAAAACTAGGATGAAGGTTCCCGATGCTCTAATAAATGAATAGCTCTATGACTGCCTGTATCCACACATCCCTAGGCACTTACATACTGTGACCAGGGACGATATAGGGAGGATGCTGAAAATATTTAACAACCGGTGCAACATGGGCCCTGATCAGTCAGAAGATCAATGGCTTATCAGTGCGCAGTGGCTGAATGCCAGCCCCAGACGGGAAACTGCCAAGGTCTCAGTGCTCCTCTGCTTAGATGCCACCATGCAAAGCCATAGCAGCCAGTGATGCTGGGACCCATGCGGAAGACCACCAGGCACCCGTCTTGTTTAATTCTTCTTTTCTTTTTTTTCCTGAGTCAGAGTCTCACTCTGTCACCCAGGCTGGAGTGCAGTGGCACACTCACGGTCACCGTAGCCTCGACCTGCTGGATTCAGGTGATACTTCTGCCTTCACCTTCCAAGTAGCTGAAACCACAGGAGCAAGCCACCACACCTGGTTAATTTTTTTTTTTTTTTGATTTATTATAGAGATGAGGTCTCACCAAGTTGCCCAGGCTGGTCTCAAAGCCCTGGGCTCAGGCAATCCTCTCACCTCCACCTCTCAAAGTGCTGGGATTAAAGGCATGAGCCACTGCACCCCAGCTTGTTTAATTATTTAAATAAGAATTTACTTGTTTCAACAACCCATCTCGGCTTTATTGTCTCAAGAAGTTTAAACCATGAGATCTTTTAGAAGCACATTTAAATGATAATTAAGGGAACCTAACTAGGGAAGGGTAAATAATGCTTCCCTTTTTTTGATGGTTGTGAAAACTCAGCAATTCCTGGATCCACAGTAAATACAGAATACAAATACTATAGTCACATACACACCTGATACAAACACACAATTTGACACATCAGCAGACACACACGTGCACTCACATGCAACATACCCAGGGATGCACGGAGCTCGGAAATTGAAATATACAAACCCAGGCCTTACTTGGACATGGCAGCCGTGAACTCCTCAGAGTTCTTGGTCTTCTTCAGCAAGGCCTTGCCCTCAGAGTTGAAGCCATATACCTCTTTCAGGGTGCACTGGCTGGTCTTCAGGATGATGCTGCAGAGTTGGGGGACCTCCAGCTCAACCTGAGAATAGAGGGCAGTGGCACACTGGGCTTCTCCATCAAGAACAGGACACGTCCCCCACAGTCCAGGGCTTCCTCTCTCATCAGGACACCAGGGGGAATGCGGCTGGCAACACGCCTGTCTGCTCTCCAACACTACATCTCCTAACATGCCTTCTGGGGTCTCCATGCACCAGCCTAGACTCAGTCCTATGGTTGGCCTTTTCTCCCTCTTGGGGCAACACGTTTCTGAAGCCTGCCCATATGCATGGGAAGGTGGCTGCCCTATTGGTTCTAAGTTCTCCCTTTTTGGTAACAGGAATGGCTGGTTGGAAGAAATGCATAATAGAAGTGACAGTTAAAAAGCAAAATAGGAAGCGGGAGGAAGGCATCATTAGTTTCCACAGCAAATGGTTCCTGCATGTCACCAAAAAGACCCGTCTGTATCTCTCAGGGCCTATCTACAGCATCACATATGTATACAGTTGGAGTTTCAATAGCTCCCAAGTTGTTCTCCAGCATTATTAGAATAACTTTCTGCCATGATGAAAATGTTCTATATGCCATGGTGACTACTGGGCACATGAAATGTGGCTAATGTGACTAAGAATATGAATTTTTAATTTTATTCAATTTACATAGCCACAGGTAGCTAACATCTACCTTATTTGACAGCATAGGCAAGAAGAGGGTGACTTTTCAGCCTGACTTCTCTTCTCCAAACTCCAGCAGTGGCTTTTAGATCTGCATGGACACGCATACAGCCAGATTCAATAATAAGTAAAGTTTTATTTTAAAACAAACTGTATGCTTGTTTTTCTCTTTCTCATTTGTCTTTAGCAACCAATTCTGTTTGATGTAGACGATAAAAACTGCATTCCACAGTGCCTTCCAGAAACACCCATCTCTCTTAACTTGACTTACCCACTGGGCTTCTATCATTGCTCAAATCTATAGTACTGCATGACCAATCATCTAGGTTATCTAGACCAACTGAATCTTAGACGTCGATAGAACAATACATTTGGCTGGAAAAGTTTTTGGTGGCAGACAACATGTCAGCAATATGGCTGACTTACAAGCGGAGAGACGGTTGGAGCACTTTGAGATCACAACAGTTTTGGCATGTTCTGGGTTTGCTCAGCACACCCCCTCCTGGAAGGAGGCTTGCTGGGCATCCAGGGGAACAGGGCTGAGGAGAGCTGTGGGCTTCAGTTCCTCTAGCCTCCATCGGCCATACCTTGCAGTTGATCTTGGTGGCACTTCTTGAATCAGCAGTCCCGGGGACTCCACTGGAACTCTCAGCCTCATAGTTGTATATGTATTTCCGGAGGTGCTTGAATCGAGTTGCATCTTCTGAAATGAGGAGAAAGAAGTCAGCCACACGGTAGAAATAACACTCCCAAGGACAGTCAGTTCTGAGCCGAGAGAGGCAGTGGCATGGATAATTTAAAACGGTGATTAAACTCAAATTATTTTTAATTGACTTTGCATTATACTTAATTTTCCTCTATAGATTTTACTTCTCCATTATGTTTTTGCTGAGGCAAGTGTTTAAATTAGCTGGCATTCTTTGATTATACCATGTGAGGTACAGGGAGGGAAGTGTCAAGTAATGGGGCTCAGAAAATCTATAGAAGAGACCCTCTGGTAAACTAAGAATTAACAGCATCAAGAAAAAAAAAAGTACTATCTCTAATGCTTTTTTCGCTTAAAAACAGCACAATTCTGTGACTCAGTTTTGGTACTACTAAATACCTGGGACAAAGGTTCACTAAGCATTAGGAGTATCTGGCTAACTTAAGAAACCCCCCAGGATAGGAATTTCTGGAGGTTTCCCCCATGCTTGAGAGGAGTTAACAATTTGAGACAAAGAACATCTAGGTCCTGAGCCCAGGTGCAGTGATGCAAGATGCCCACCAGATGGCGGTGCTGCCCCATCAGAAGCCGGCCCCGCAGCTCGCCGGAGAACACCGGGTACTACTGCAAGGCCAGTTCCTTTGACCCCCTAGAGGTCAGGTAAATAGGAAGGAGGCGGAGGTCCGGATTTCTGCGCAAAGGTTAAAGTCAGTATTTCCTCACTCTCACATGCTTCGAATCGATGATTAGTCACTGATAACCGGGACAGTGATGTCTCTTCAAAGACAACAGAGTGATAGTCCTTTCCGCCCCCATAAGTCACCAGAGTAGCACAGTCCGTTCCCTCCTCCATCCCCAGGCTTTAGGGACAGAACAGAAGAGCGGGTAGAAGAGAACTGAGGTCCCTTGGGGAGTGGACAGAGGCCCAAAGAGCTTGCTTCCTGGGGCCAGAGCAGTGACATCACGGCACTGTAGAGGGCGAGGCCCTTGGTGACCCAAGGTGCAGGAGGATGGGTGGGAGTGGGGCGCCCTTCCATGCCCGGTGGGCAGATGCCTTACTTGGACAGATGGGGCTGACGTCTTCCAGCACTTCCTCTTCTGTAAGAGGAGAAAGATCAGGGTGAGTTTTCCTACCCCTTCCCAGAGGGTGCTAGGGCCCGACAGGGAGGACCCCTGCGTAGGTCTCATCTTTTAGGAAGGAGGCAGGCCCTGGAGAGCCCATCCCGAACTCCTCCACCCTGCCGCTCCCATCCTAAGTCTGGAGGAGATGCCACCCGGTCCTGGCCCCCGTCCTCGGACCCTGTGCCTGCCCTCCCTCCGGCCCCGGCCTAGACCGCCCCAGCCAACCTCCTGCCACGGACGAGCTCCCATCCCCCTGCGCCCAGAGCGCAGCCCCGCACTCACCGGACCCGGCGCGGGCGGCCATCACCAGCAGCAGCAGCGGCAGCAGCGCCGGCAGCGCCAGCAGCGCGGGCCTCGGCGGGCCCATGGCCGGCGGCGGTGGGGCGGCTCCCTGGCTGCGGCCTGGCCCCGACCTCGCGCCCCTGGCTGGCTCGGCGGGCTGCTGGGACCGGACGCGGCAGGCACTACGCCCTGCAGGCCCCGGGTGGGAATGCGCGGCCGGTGCCTGCGCCCCATTTATAGGAGGCCCGAGCTGAAAGAGCTCCGGGAGTTGCAAAAGGTCCAAAGGGCGCGTCCCCGGCCTGGCCTGTTTGCTTTTCCAGACAGGCTTGTCCCTGAGCCTTGAAGAGGCTCTGAGGAGAGGGCTCGCCTGTGACCCAACCGCAGTCACTTGGGGCTTTCCTCTGGTCTGGCCTTTGGTGGGTCTCAGAGTGGGGCTCTGGGGCCGGTGGCTTAGCCCCTGAGAAGCTGTCCTGACCCAGAAGTGCCTTCAGGAGATGGCCAATCCACCGGGGCAAAACCTACCCCTTCCTCTTGCTCTGACTTTGGCGCCGTCTGGAGAGCCAGTCCTGAACGTCTTGGTGGTGGCATTTTCCGATCCCGTCTTTCCCACTTGGGTGGACTTGGGATTTGCATGGACACCCTAATCCTGATCCGTATTTGAGACTGCCTGAGACCAACCCATCAGGAGAAACTAGAGGGAAAAGGGAACCCAGGGGAGGGTCTAATGAGTGGCCAGACACTGGTCCTAAGTGGTGAATGGTCGCCTGATCCCAGCAGGGATCCAAGTGCCCATATTTTCGAGAAGCCTCAGCGAGGTGAGCAGCCTTTGGAGGAGACCAGCCTCCCTGGACCCTCTTGGGCAGGGTCTTCTCCAGAAGCTGAGAGGGGCTTTTCCATACGTGCCCCAGCTCCTCGGTTTCCTCCAGTGGCGAGGAGGCAATGAGCGGCAGAGTTGTGGACTGGGCCCAGATGTTCTTCACAGCATCCTGATCCCCTCTGTGATTCATTTCCTTCTCTTGTAGGCCCCGTCCTTTTCCCACAGGGGACGTTTGGCAGTGCTCTTTGCCTCTCCCCAGCTGTAACAAATCAGGAGTAGTAGAGACATTTCAGCAGCACTCATTTTACAGTCCCAGGCTCACTCAGAAAGGATTATTGATATGGGGGTGGGGGAGGGTTCTGCCACGGGATAGAGGAATGTCTGAGGCTCCCTGTGTCTCCAAGGTGCCTCCAGCGTGTTGGGGAGACAAGATGTGTAGGCAGGAAACTGCTGTGAGCAACTGAGGAAGCACATACAGGGTGTTGACTGTGTGGGGTGCATGTGCTGGGGATTGCCAGCTGGAGGCGGCCAGGAGCAGTGAAGCATCACTAATGGAGATGGGGTGTGGACAGCACCGAAATCAGTGCCTGCTTATTGTTCCAACTTGTCAGTTTGGTGTGATTTATAAGACATATCCAGATGTAACAAGCGGCTTGTGAAGATGTTTAAATCTTCTGGTGGCATGACTGACGATTCCATAAGGGTCACTTCTGAAACAGTCCCTGTGTTTAAAGACCCCGTTCCCTCAGAGGAGACTCCCACGATGACCTTTGCCTGTTCCCTGCACTTGGGCTTCCACACCTGTCCTCTATCAGATATTGTTGTCTTTAGCCACAAACTGTTGTGGGCAGCTGTACTCCTTTCAGCGATCAGTTGCTTTGCGTCCGTGGCATACTAATATTGTGAAAGGTGGATATTACAGAGTTCTTCACCCAAGGCCCATTAGACCTGCATCACTCAACTGTGAACGGTCTGGAAAAAGCAACTGCCTCCCAACCCCATTCTCTGAACTGTATGTGAATTATTTTATATGGACTGACTTTCTGCAGCATTTGCTGTTGTTAGTATTTGAAGAAAGGGCCCTGCTCCCATGTGTATTCACTTTAAGGGGGAAGGGTAAGCATAGTTAGGCATAGAGAAACTAAAAGGAGATGGCAAGCTTTAGTTTACAAGCACAAGTTCAGGCTTTCTCTCCTGGATGACAGGTGAAGCCAGGGTCCTCTGGTCAGTACTGATAGAGAACACAATTTTTACAAATTGGGAATCAAAATGAATCTGATGACTTGGATGCAGGGAAAATAGTGTGGGATGCTTTGATGAGCCTGAGATGATGGTCACCCTCTCTACAGAAGAAAACCCAAGACTCAGCTGCTGGGCTCAGCTTCCTTTTCTTCCTGGATGGTCCTTGGCATGTCTCCCCTGGATTGGGTCTTGGCCAGCAACACACAAGCATCCCAGGGCAAATGTTGACTCATTGAACCGACGTGAGTACACTCATAGGACTACTTAAGAATTAATGTGTAGATTTTTCTTAAATTACAAAATCCACTTAGACCTTTTGTCAAAAGCTATGGGAAAATATATTATTTGTGACCACAGATATCACCCTTCATCCCTTTTCCTTTAAGTAGAGACACGTTCTGCTGTCACACAGATTAATCTCAGCTCGAGATTATCAGCTCCTGAATGCAAAGTCCTGTTGGGTGAACCATCAATCTGAGTAATCACAAGGCTCTGGGTACCCATTAGAAAGCCACCTGACCAGTGGAATTGCAAGGAATTAGAAAATGCCGAATGTCCCAGTTACAGTCTCTAGAAGCAAAACCATCCATTCTGCCTATCTGCAGCTGACCAGAAGGGTCTTGGCCAAGTCCAGGGAGCCAAGGAACCTATTAAAGGTCCCCAGCAGCCCAGTATTCTGCGTTCAGTGCTGTTCACATATTGAAGTAGGTGCTCAGTACGTCATTTGATGAATATGAATGAATGAATCTGTGCCATTCAGTTATACCCCATTGCTTCCAGGATATTTATGCACAGTGACCATGATGCTAAATAAATGTTTTCAGTGACACAAAGCAAAGAAATACAATTTATACAAATTATTCCCAGCCATGCTGTTCCAAAAACTCATCTGGCAAATGGGGACCAATATTGACAATGATTAATTAGCCTATCTCTTTTCTGCCTATGACAGCATTATAATTGCAAATGATACCCAGAAGCTGGAAAGTAAACTTCAAACACTGTATATGGAACCATGCCCAGTGTGGGCTGTTTATGCCAGTGACAAAGCTCTCACGCACACACACACACACACACACAAATGAGAATGTCAAGAAAAAAATGGTGCATTCAGTTGAATGGTTCCAGTGGAAGACGGTAGGGCGGGCCAGTGTCAACCAAGTGCAGACATTACAGATGGATGATTAACCTCCCTTGAGGGAGTGAAAAGAAACTTTCCTACCCTGTCATTCTGCTATCCCAGAGATAAGGTCAGAATGTTAAGCAGCAGATCCTCCTGAGAGAGAGAGAAGTCAGAAGTCAGCAGGGCTCAGCGTGTGTGGGGTTCTATGTGTTGAACCATCACTCTCTTGCCTATGCGGATCTCATTCTTCTACCAGCCTGGGGCTAGCTCCAGCCCCACCTACTGTGCATAGCTTTTCTTTGGAACCAACCCAGCTGGAATTCATGGCTTCTGACTCTACTCCCGTCAGTCAATTTCTATGTAGGACAATAATTATGAAGGGCCTTCATATAAACCTACTATTGCTGCCCTGAACTTATATTTTTCTTTCATAACTTGATTTAATTTTTCATGTGTTTACATATTACCTTGCCAATCAGAGAGAAGCTTGTAGGGTAAGAACTGTGTGTAGTTCACATGTTTGTCGCCCCCCTCCCTCTTCACCCTCCCCCCAACACCTTGGCTGGGCAAGGCAGATCCTAGCCAAACAGTCAAAACTAGGATTATTACATAATATGGTCCATGTGAGACAGGTTTCTTTCATATATGCACTTCAGGTTTTACTCTTGAGCATAATTAATCAATCATAATTAATCTAAATTATTCATAATTCATTTAGAATGCATGGTGAACTTGAAGCTGTAGGAGAGGCAGGGTCTGTAAAGTGGGATCGTGGGTCAGTATCTCAGACCCTGAGTATCAGTCCCTCATCTGTGTGATGAGAAGACAGGACTAGGTGACTTCTTAGGACCATTCCAGCTCTGATTACTTTAATTGTATGGAAATTTTGGGACTTACAAACAAACAAACAAATAAATAATTCTGGGCTCAAACTTCATGGCTGTTAGGAGCTGTGGCTGAAGATTCTGAATCATTGAGCAGGATGAATTTTCTGGGAGGCCACCCACCTTTCCAAAAACCTGCACTCACCCTGTCCAGGAAATAAAAACTTTCACACATTTAAAAAATATTTCCAAATAAAGAGAGGGCAAACCCTCCTAGGATGCTGGGGGTGAGAAAATCTCACCTCTCAGGAAGTTCTTCCTCATGTCTAGCTTTAGACTTCATCCTTGCCTCAAATAATCCTCTTTAGATATAACTTACCATCTGGGTGGATAAGCAAGCCTCACCATGCCTGCGTGACTACCGACTCCCTTCAAGCATTAGGAAACCTTTGAGTGCTGTCTCCTGTGAGCTTCCAGAAGAGAGGGGCATAATTACATGTCACAATTAATAATGAGTGCATGTAAACTGCCCAGTGTGGGGTCTACACAGACTGTAGTGGTCCAATGGGGGTCTCAAGGGTTCCCCAAGGGTGAGGCTTGAGCTGGCTCTTGGATGATGGACAGAATTTACATAACTGGAGAGGGCAGCACCAGTGAAAGGGCAGCGGCAGGAAACTGAGAACATATTTGATGTGTCTGGCCATCTGTGATGATGCCAGCCAACAGGAGTCCCTGGAGAGGACTTGGGGAGAAGGGAGACAGGGGGATTGGAGAAACACAGTTTTCTGTGCCCAGGCCAGGGACAGAGCTTCCAGGCTAATTAAACCTTTGATTTAATTTTGGCACTAAGTGTGGTACACATGACATTGAAGCTCTAGCTTGTATAGAAGGCCATGAGTATTGGACTGTATTCTCTTTTTCCAGAGATGTTGGAACAGGAATTAGTAGCGTTTCAGACATAGAGAAGATCTTAGAGACCAAATAATAGTCTCATTTTGCACAGAGAGAAACTGGCACCTAGCCAGCCTAAGGCATTTTGATTTTATTTTCTACTATTTTGCTTTGTTTTGTTTCCATGACAAGGGGAGAGGTATGGAAAGAACCTGGATCTCTAGATTATAATCTAGGTTATTTATTTTACCCTAATTGTACTAAATGTACACTGACCATATAAAATTGCTTGAAGCTTGCTTTATAAAGATGAGTCTTTGATATCAGTGTATTCCTTTGCAATCTATTTCTTTTTTTTTTTTTTGAGTTGGAGTCTCACTCTGTCACCCAGACTGGAGTGCAGTGGCCGCTCCCGGCCACCGCAGCCTCGACCTGCTGGGCTCCAGCGATCCTTCCGCCTCAGCCTTCCGGGTAGCCGGAAGTACAGGCGCGCGCTACCATGCCCGGCTGATTTTTTTTATTTATTGTAGAGATGAGGTCTCGCCAAGTTGGCCAGGCGGGTCTCGAACCCGCGGGCTCAGGCAATCCACTCACCTCAGCCTCCCAAAGGCGCGGGATTACAGGCTGAGCCACCGAGCCCGGCTGCAATCTATTTCTGATTAAAATTGAAGAATTTAATTTTTGTGAGTTTGTTGTTAGAATATTATCATATAATTAGTGATATAGAATCACAGAGGTTCAGGGTCTCAAAATCCAACTCTATCACAGAGAATACCTGGGCACCCATTAGGAGGCTGCCTAACTGGTGGAGTTTTATGAAATTAGACAATGCCCTAGTCAGCATAGCAGTTAAGAATTTCTAAAAGGAAAACTTCTCCAGACTATCTTCAGATGGTCAGATGGAACCTGCTTATGTAGAGCAATAAATTGTGGTCATATCTCAGGTCCCTGCTATTTCTGTACCTCACCTGGGTCCACAGGCCATCCATTATAGGGAAAGGTGGGAATGGCGTTAGTATCGAGGTGGAAGTTTCTCTGACACGGCCTTTATCTAGATTCTGAAGTCAAAACCAAATAATGACCAGATCTCCTGATGTTGTTTTCATCTATCTGTTCTTCCGTCTCTATTAGCATAAAGGAGGGCTCATGCCATTGCCAGAACCCAGCCTGCTATGGTGATTTGATCTCCCAAGCAGAAAGTGAGTGGAGACAAGCCATTTAATATCAGAGTTCTTTGACTTTCTTTATTTTATTTTTTTTTTTGAGTTGGAGTCTCACTCTGTCACCCAGACTGGAGTGCAGCGGCCGCTCCCGGCCACCGCAGCCTCGACCTGCTGGGCTCCGGCGATCCTTCCGCCTCAGCCTTCCCAGTAGCCGGAACTACAGGCGCGTTCTACACGCCCGGCTAATTTTTTTGATTTAGTGTAGAGATGAGGTTTCGCCTGCCCAGGCGGGTCTGGAACCTGCGGGCTCAGGCAATCCACTCCCCTCAGCCTCCCAAAGGCGTGGGATTACAGGCTGAGCCACCGAGCTGGGCTGACTTTCTTTTTTTAGTGGCATACTTAGCTTTTAATAAAGTTATTTTTAAAAATACTGGCCACTTTTAGGTGTTCTACGGTCCATCCTGGGAAGATACTTCTTTCTTAAGAGTTTTATTGAAGTAAAATTCACATAGCATAAAGTTTGCTCATTTAAAGTGTACAATCCAATGGCTTTTAGCATATTCACAGAGTTGCGGATATGCTCATTGATTCACAGCAAGCAATTTTAGAACGTTTTTATCACTCACAAAAGAAATCTGGTACCTAATACCCATCACCCCTTAAGCTTCCCACTCTTCTAGCCCTAGGCAACCACTAAGCTACTTTCTGTCATTACAGATTTGCCTGTTTTGGAAATTTCATATACATGGGATCATACAACATGTGGTCTTTTGTCATGGGCTTTTATCACTTAGCTTAATATTTTAAGAGTCCTATGTGTTGTAGCATTTTATTTTTTATTACTGAATAATATTCCATTGTATGGCTATACCATAGTTTATTTATCTGTGCATCAGTTGATGGACATTTGTGTTGTTTCCAATTAATGGCTTTCATAAATAATGCTGCTATGGACATTTGTCCTCAGGTCTTTGCATGGACATATGCTTCCGTTTCTCTTGGGTATGTATCCAGGAGTGAAATTGCTGGGTCATATGATAATTCTATGTTTAATCATCTGAGGAACTGCCAGATTGTTGTTCAAAGTGGCTGTGCCATTTTACATTCCCTCCAGCAATACTTGAAGCTTCGATCTCGCTATATCTTTGCCAACCCTAGTTATTATATGTCTTTTTTATTATACTCCTCCTAGTGGGTGTGAAGTGGTGTCTCTTTGTGGTTTTGATTTGCTTGTGCATGATGCCTAATGATGTTGAGCATCTTTTTGTGTTCTTACTGGCAATTTACATATCTGCTTCAGAAAATGTCCTCTCAAATCCTTTGGATTCTGAATTTTTAAATTGGGTTATTTGGACTTTTTTTTATTATTAAGTTGTCAGAGTTACTTATCTCTTCTGGATTCAGGTCTCTTATCAGATGTAGGATTTGCAAATATTTTCTTATACTCTGTGGGTTGTCTTTCTACCTTTCTTTGAGAATAAATTTTTAAATTTTGGTAAAGTCCAATTTATTTTTTCTCTATTGCTTGTCCTTCTAGTGTCATATTTAAGAAACCACTGCCTAAAATAAAATCATGAAAATGTACTCCCGTGTTTTGTTTTAGGAGGTTTATAGCTTTAGGTCTTACATGTCAGTCTACAATCCATTTTGAATTAATTTTGTGTATAGAGGAGTCCTCTTGAGCCTTGCTTTTAGGAAAATCTAGATTCTGTAAGCCTGGAAATGACCCTGAGTTACCTCTTCTATCTCCTTGCTAATAAGGCATGACCTGTTCCCAATGAGGGTGACATCAGTCCTATTGCTCAACAAGCAATCCTTATCAGGCCTGCTTCTTCCTGGTGCTTTCCAAAGCAGTGACCAGTCACTTGGGGCTGACAGCCATAGTCACTGAGGGGACAGGCCCTGAGCTCTTGTCTTTTCAAAAGGAAAAACAGAGATGTTCTTAGTCCTTGAAGCTGAAATCTCAAGCTCCTTTTGGAGTCCATAATGCCTTGATAACCATTCCCCCCTTATCCTCTAGAAAGAATCTAGTGCTTGGAGACGTAAAACCTGCTCTGCACCCAAAACAGCTTAACATGCTTTACAAGGAAGCACACAAAACTATTAACAAATAAAAAAAAATTATGTGACATAAAAGACCTTGGAATAGTTGCTTTTGTTGTGAATGAGAAGAACAAGAGCTGGAAGTGGGGATAGAGAGTGAGGATGAGAATTAAAAACAAATAGGCTAACAAAATGAGATAGGGCCCTTCACAGAACAATGGTAAATGTGCCAGAGGCTGAAGAAGGTAAGTTGGTTATCTCTCTGCTCCTGAGAGGCAACAGAAAAATAGTGCTATCATTGTAAGTATTCTTTTTAAAAAATAATATATATCAAGCATCAAAAATAGACCAATCAGGCTGGGCATGGTGGCTCATTCCTATAATCTTAGCACTTTGGGAGGCCAAGGTGGGAGGTCTAGATGAGGCGTTCAAGACCAGCCTGGGCAACATAGCGATATCTCGTCTCTACAAAAAATAAAAAAATAAAAAATTAAAAACGGGGTGTGGTGGCACGTGCCTGTAGTCCCAGCTACTTGGGAAGCTGAGGTGGCAGGATTGCCTGAGCCCATGAGATCAAGGCTTCGTTGAACCATGAGTATGCATTCTAGCCTGAGCAATAGAGTAAGAGTCTTGCTTAAAAAAAAGACCAATCTTTATGACAGTTATCTTTCATAAATTATCTCATATAACATTCAAAAGAAAAAAAACTGCAAAATAGATATTGCAAATGAGAAAGCCAGGGTTAAGTTCTACATAATTAACTGAATTCTATTGTCTTTATGATGTAAGTACAGGTATCTAGAAGGGGCAATTATGAGTATGGGAGAAGATCAAATGGGTAATATAAGATTGCATCTCAGTAATTTGGTGTATAGACGGGAGTTGCCCACTATCTGGAGAAAGAAGCTATTAGCAAGAGCTGCAATTATACAATGCTTTGTGGTTTGTAAAGGGCTTTCATATACATTGTTTCTTTTAATAACTCTGAGTTTTATGTTATACATCACAGGCGAGGCACCTGAAGCTCCCTGGAGTTAAAAGACTTTCCAGGATCACCTGGCATATAAATAACTGAACTAGAACTCAGACTCAGGTGTTCTGACTTTATATCCCATGTAGTTCACACTCCACCATCCTGAATCTCGATGAGAAGATTAGGAAACCCAAGACTGTTTATGGCATTTGTTAGAGAAATAAGGCAGCAGGGGGGTTCTGAGCCTCAGCTGGTTCCCAGGAAGGAGAGGCAACATGAAACTACTGGGGTGATCTACTGCCGGAGGAGGAGATGGGAATTAGAGGCATCTCCTAGGGGTTGCCTTTGATAATATCCAGATTTCTGACGAAATGTGCGTAGGGAGAAGCAGAAACATGCTGAAACACCTGTGGTTGCTGCTCTTTGGATGTGTTCTTAATGTAAATGCTGTTTATTGCAATTTTCCCTTCTAAATGTCTTCATGAATTTTTGCCAAGTAGGTAAACAAGAAGCTGGGCTCAGCCATCTCAGCTTTTTAAAAAATACTTATCTTGCATATAGCCAGTAATATAGTCTTTACATGGTTAATCCTATTGGATTAACAATCTGGAATGTGAGATACTGCATCACACTCAAAAAAACTCTGAAAATGAGTATGAAATGATGTGTCTGTTCTCTCAGTATAGAACAGGTACTGTCATTGAAGTCCCTGGGGGACAATGGCTGATGGCATTTTCCATTACTGGTTGACTCCTAGGCAAAGCTGGAGGCCAGCTATGTCACTTAATTTGGACAAGTCCAATATAAAATGGTAAATTTAGGCAATTAATTAAAATCAGTCTGTTTTCCTCTACTCTTGCACCTTTTCTGCCTAGACAATTTAGTTGAAAGTGGTGATGGATGCCTGAATTATCCAGATAACTACTTCATTCTCACTTCATTAATAACAGAGCCGTACTACCTTATTAGAAGGCAGATGAGCTGTTTGCTCCCTTACTGTTGGAGAAGATAGAATCTTCCTGAAAGGAGGGAGGTAGAAAGGTGGGAGAGTCAGAAGACATAGGGAGCTTCTAAGCCCACCCCTTTCTAAAGCTTTTTATATGTGTTCAATTAATTCATCTGACTAGCCAGACTTCGTTCTAGGTAACCATACGGAGCAATGAGAAGGAAGGCAGGGTTCCTGCATGTTGGGTGGACACTTGAGCAACTTACTCTTGTTATAGAACAAGCTGATCCCAGGCAAACTCAGAAGATATCCTCCATTTATTCAGAGCTATGCACTGATGCTTTATTTTGTTCGCTGATCTTCTTTTAAGGATGTGGACTAATAGGATGGCTAAAAGCACACGCTCTGAGACCACTGGCCTGAGCTCACACT
Source organism: Tarsius wallacei (assembly GCA_963574415.1). Classification (NCBI taxonomy): domain Eukaryota; kingdom Metazoa; phylum Chordata; class Mammalia; order Primates; family Tarsiidae; genus Tarsius; species Tarsius wallacei. The sequence continues at coordinate 18,406 of CAUYQG010152916.1, forward strand.
TCAGTTCTGACGTTTACTAGATTTGTGATTTGGGCATGTTATTGAATCTCTTGGGACCCTGTTTCTTTATCTGTAAAAAAGGAGATATTAATAGATGGCACCTAGATGATGAGGTTTTGTAATTATTAAATGAGTTAATACAGATAAGGCACCAGGCACAGTGCTTCAGCATGGCTAATAGTACATAACTACTGTTATTATCATTGGCCTACTAGTATATCCTTTTAAATTCTGTTCCCTTTCTTCTTCCAAATGTCTAGGATCTTCCAGTGTATACACTTAATTTACACTTCAGACTTTTCCCCAAGGATATTGAAATGAATACAAAAGTTTTTCTGATAGTTTACTGTCTAATGGAAGAAGTAAGATCTATATGAATAGTCAAACTATAAGGCCAGCTTATTGCCTTAAGAGAGGTGTAGTAGCTACTGGAGTCATGGGTGGTGGCTAAGGAAGATGAACTATTATGAGGAAAGATCCAAAGCTCTGAGAGTTTTTTCAATTGTTCCTTTGGATGTTAATTCAGCAGAATACAAATCTTTTTCTTTTTCTTTTTTTTTTTGAGTTGGAGTCTCACTCTGTCACCCAGCCTAGAGTGCAGTGGCACGCTCACAGCCACCCCAGCATCAACCTGCTGGGCTCCGGTGATCCTTCCACCTCAGCCTTCCAAGTAGCTGGAACTGCAGGTGCACGCTACCATGCCTAGTTAATTTTTTATTTACTGTAGAGACCAGGTCTCGCCAAGTTGCCCGGGCTGATCTCGAACCTGCGGGCTCAGGTAATCCACTCACCTCAGTCTCCCAAAGTGCTGGGATTACAGGCTGAGCTATGGAGTCTGGCCAAAAACCCATCTTTGTCAAGTGCCCAAAGCTGAATGGTCAATTGACATTTTTGTGATACTTGCGTTTTATTAATTATGTCCACATTATATATATTTTAACTGGATGAAACTTTTTTTCTCATTTAAAGTAGAAACGCTAACTTCTTATTTTATAAAAATATGCTTTCACTTCTTATGTCTTTATGCTTTCATTGGAGTTTGTGCAGAAACCTTGAAACTTTCAGGCTGTTATTATTATTATTATTATTATGTTTAGGTAGGCTGTCCCTTCATCTCACTTTAACGTTTATGAAAAACAATTATTTTCTCATACAATTTATGAAAAATGTCATCCTAAGAATAACAATGTGATAACATTGACAACCCAGTTTTACAAATCTAGGGTTGGGCTGAAAGCTGGATTGCCTTAGAAAGTCCTGAGTACAGTGGGGATGAATGGGGCTGCTGGGTTACAAGTATACAGGACCCCAGACCACAACTGGAGGTGGGAAGTGAACCCTCACAGTGATTAAGTTAAAGAATGCGGAATTGGAATTCATGATTTGTTATGGTAGAAAAATACTTTTAGAAATTTTAGTTTTGTGAAAGATTAATACTAGATAACAAAATGCATCTACCTGTCTACTAATTGAATCAGTTGTTCCAAAGCTTCTTGAGGTTGTGATGTCAGCTGATACTCTCACAGAGAAGAAAGGATTTTCAGCCCTTGGACCACTTTCTTAATCTTTTTTCACCTCAGTTAAGAGCATAAAGGTTTAGACTAAGTAAATCAAGATTCAATAATTTTTTACTGCCTCTTCTCTCACCTTCTACAAATCTATGTTAATTAGTCATGACCTTTTCAAACCATATTATCATATCATTAAAGAATGTCTATTACAGGACCTAGTTTCATCTTACATATATATGTATATAAAAAAATATATATATACATATATACATACACACACGCACACACACACACATACATACGGTCAAGGCTTTTGCATGCCAGGTTAAGTATTCTAGACTCCCTATAACAAGGAAGATTGAGTGAGTGATTTTATATTGAGTTGAATCCTGAATAAAAAAGAACATAAAGGGTGAACAGGGAACAAGGAACACAGAAAAGAGAGAAGCCCAAGATTAAGAAAAGACACAGAGGGAGCTGGGATACCCAGCTTGTCTGCCCTCACTCATCCCAGGTGAAGGTAGACACACATCTAAGCACTGCTCCACCTGGGCCCTGAACCCAGGAGACCAAGGCTCATGTGATCTGCCCATGAGAAATCTCATCCCCACTGATCAGTCAAGTCAGAAGTGGGTTTTCATGCCCTAAACCTTGTTCTAGTGTGCCCAGGGAGCCACCTAGACCTATGCCCTAAGATAGGTGAAAGTTGATTCTACATATTGGATCATTCTTGTCATACCCAACCATATCATAGTTGAGGGGCCAAGGGGAAAAAGCACTTGAGGCCCAAAGCACCTGCTCCAAGAATTACATTTTCTACAAGCCCAGGGACTAAAACAACTGAGTGTAATCTTAAGACAAGTTTTACCTAGTAGCTGCTAAAAACCATCTGCCATGACTCTAAGACTAGTTTTACTTACCACTATCAATCACCCGTCAGAGCTTGCCAGCTCCCCAAAGCTTCTCCAGTGCCAAAAAGTTTTCTTTCAAGACACTATGTAACACTTGTCTTTCTAATAAAACTCCCAATCTTCTCTTTGTTTTTTGGACCTACTGAAAACCACTCAGTCTGTGTGTATGCTCCAAATCACAATTCTTGCTTCCCAAATAAAATCTTTTAAATTTAGAGATTTGTCTCTCTATATTATTTGACTTTGACAGATACAACCTTTATGCCAGAGCAGCAGTGCAGCACCATGGTTAAGAATGTGGAATCTAAAGCTAGCCTGTCTGGGTTTGAAATTTACTTGGGCAGTTGTTAGTCATATGGTCTTGCGGAAGTCACTTGACTTTCTTATATGACTTAGTTTCCTTACCTTAAGCATGGGGATAAAGTTGCTCTTGTTATAAAGGATTAAATGAGTTAACATAGGCTAACAGCATCTGGAAAAAGTAGGCAAGATCTGATAAAAGTATTAACTACACACATTTTTACTATTATGTGTGCTCAAAGCATGGTTTGTGGGAGATCTCGACTTTTTGGAGCTTGCCTGGCTAATGTATTCCCTAGCCCTTGCTAGCTTCCTCTTCTGTTGCCTTCTGTTTCAACCAGAATGGAATTACTCTGGAAATAAAACATCAGCACCTGTCTAGTAGTTTGAACCATATATAGCATTGCCATTTTTGTAGGTCACAAATTATTGAATATTGAAAATTTCCAATGGTTTAACCTAAAATAAGTAATGCTCTTGGCATAAAACTTACACACCAGACAACCTGCTCCTAACACTCTGAATTATCATCCTGACCTCTCATTTTGAGGACCAGCCTTACCTCCCCTCCAGCTTTTCAAGTCCTGGCAGTGCCCATTTTTTATTTACTTCCCCCTCCATTAGCCTAGGGTTGAGGAATAATAATAACTAATAATAATAATAAAGGATCCTTTATAGCGAAAGTCTATAGATGAGCATTCTAAGGGGAACAGAAATTACCCCAAGTTGGAATAGCTTGGTTGACATTTTAACCCTCATAATATGGTATAGTTCAAATATAAGACAAAGATAGTTACATGGCGATCTTTTCACCTCATCTGCCTCATAAGGGTCCCTAACTTTGAAAATCTAATGTTAACCAGCAAGTGACAGAAGTTGTTAACTTCTAGTTTGATATTGAAATATTAGTATAACTTTGGACTACTTCCTAGGCACATGGTAGTGACTGTCACAAAAGGCTATTCTTTCTGCACCAACAGAAACATGGGCAAAGTACATAAACAGACAGTTCATGGAAAAGTTTGTCATTCTTATACATATGAAAATATACTTATTCTATCTTATAATAAGAAAAATACAATCATAATTACACTGAGTTGCCATGTGATAAACTTTCTAGGGGCTTACTATAAGTGAGGGAAGGCTGACATTCCCATTTTCTCATTTCTCTGAGTCCACTGAGTCCTACTGGTTTTCCCAGCCTCAGTTTCAGGGTTGAAGATAAAGTTTCTTTGACAGGTTGAGTTAAAAATGCAAGACCATCTGGTATTCATGGGCTTTATGCTCTCTTTTTTATGACCATCGTTCATCTCAGTAGTTCTGTACTGAGTCCTACAGAGAACTCAGCACTGTGCTAGCCACATGGGAAAGACATACACGACACTGTCCTTGCCCTCCTAAAAAACAGAAAGCAGAACAGTAAGTAGAAGAAACTGCTAGACTTCTGCTGCTTTTTCTTTGCTCCTGATTCGGGGCTCAGGGACTTGCTCTTTCCACGATATTTGGGTAAACAGCAAAATAGATGAATCTGGCAATCTAGGGGGAGTAGGGAACCATCACTGCACCAGCTTTCCTGAGAGTAAAGTCAAGTCGATATGCTATCTGCCAATGACAATTCCACTGGTGATACCAAGTTTTGCATCTCTCCTCTCCTTTATGTGGAGAGGATGATGGAGTAAATATTTTCCTGGTGCTCTGAAGCCTGCGGAGAGAGGTGTTTGCTTGAGAAGACAGGAAGCCATTCTGTTTGAATGAAGAACTCTTGGTAGTCACAAGTACTGAGTAATAGCAAATAAAAAAAAAATATGTGAATGACAGTTTATTTCCATACCTCTTCTCCTTCCACCCCACCCCCCACAGCTCCCCTGGGATGTAAACTTCTTGCCTGGGTAGTAACAGATACAATTTACCTGTCTGGATTTGCTTCTGGTATGTTAAGAAGGCAGCAAGGTGGACTTCAAGGATTTATTTCCAATTCTGTGATTTGTACATTCCCGAATTTGTTTACATGTGCCAGACAACACCCGTGTTGTTTTTCCCTCCTGCTTTTGAACGTTCTTATTTCACTTGCTATGTCCTCATTCCTATTTCTAGACTCTACTCCATCAGCAACATGTTTGTTCTGAGTATTGGAATTGGGCTTGATTGTGCATCCTGCTTCAGAACTCACTGATTGACCTAACAGTAGGCAAACCATTTAACCTCTTTGAGTCAGTTTTTTCATTCTTTTTTTTTTTAACATATTTTTTATTTTAAAATTGTAGGATACAGTTAAGGGTTAGGTATACAAATATGCATCGTTCAGGCACCCTTGTTTGAAAAGGGGTGTCCCCCCGTCTCCATACAGATATTGACTACTGTTAATTCCACCTCCCTTCCCCTCCCTGACCCCCACCCCGCATAGTTTCCCGCCACTGTCAATCCTTTTCTTTATAGTATTATGATAGATGTTCAAGGTCCACTTATGAGTGAGAACATGTGATACTCAGATCTTAGTTTCTGTGAGAGATCACTCAGTATTATAAACTCTAGTTCCATTCAGGTTGCTGCGAAATTCATGATTTTGTTCTTTTTTATGGCTGTGTAGTATTCCATCTTGTATATGTACCACATTTTTTTAATCCAGTCCTCTTTTGATGGACAGCATGATTGGTTCCAGGTTCTTGCTATTGTGAACAATGCTGTGATAAACATACGTGTGCAGGTATCTTTTTTCTAGAGTGATTTGAGTTCTTCAGGATATATTCCCAGTACGGGGATTTCTGGGTCATATAAGAGGTTGATATTTAGAGTTTTTAGGAATCGCCACACTGCTTTCCACAGAGGTTGCACTAGTTTACACTCCCACCAACAGTGTGGAAGTGTTCACCACATCCTCTTTTCACTACATCCTCTCCAGCATCTGTTATTTTTTGAGTTATTGATAATGGTCATTCTGACTAGAGTTAGGTGGTATCTCAGTGTAGTTTTACTTTGCATCTCCTTGACACTAGTGAGGTTGAACATTTCTTCATGTATCTGTTGGCTCTTTGTATGTCTTCTTTTGAGAAGTGTCTGTTCATATCTTTTGCCCACTTTGTAATGGGGTTGTTTTTTTCTTTTCAGCACGTTTGAGTTCCTTGTAGATCCAAGATGTTAGGCCTTTGTCAGACATGCAGTTGGCAAATACTTTTT